>WURS02447486.1:0-14432 GCA_011762765.2 Rhinocypha anisoptera
TATGTAAAGCTGTTCAATTTCTTGATGCGGACCCCACCCAAACATACACCGGAAAAAACACTCTTTTCCTACACGACCCCCTTCCGATTTGGGGTGTGGGTTCTTGTGGGTTCTCTGGGAAGGGGGAGGGATCCCTCCCCCCCCCCCCCCCCCCCAATCCACTTCAGCTAGCTCGACTTTTTAACATGCAAGGCCTTTGTGAAGTGCTTTATACACACTACACGCCTCTACAACCTCCCTCCTAGCGGCTCCGCCCTGGTCGAGGGATTCGGTGAGGAGGAATTCAGTGAGCGAGGAGGAATTCCAAGTGTAATCACATTAGTAGTTTTTTCGACGCACTGTACAGTGTTTCGTGTGGTTTTCGTGTTCGCGTTGGGACCTGGGAAACGTTTCTTAAGAAGAAGGACGTTCTTATGACAGTGCCCGGATGTTTAAATCCTCTTCACCTTCGTGTTTCGCTTGTTGGACGACGTCTTTTTATCAACCATCCCACCGACGGTGGTGTCAATTCGCCGTGGGATGGTTTTTAGGAAGTGTTTTAAAACCGTCAACCCTCTCCGTGTGTTTTATTTTCAAACGAATTGCCGTCATTACAGTTGCGTAAGATAGTATTCCCAATTCGCGGTGGAATTCCTTCGGTTTTTTTGTTTTTTTTTTAACTATTCTTAAATATACAATTGTTATTTTTGTTTTTTTATTACAAGCGCAAACAGCGGTGTAAATTCTTCGTCGGGGTAGATGGGAGTGCGGGTAAAACGTTTCTTTTTTTTTGGATTTGGCGTGTTGCTTATTAACGAAGCATCTTTTGTAATGTAATTGTAAATGCATTTTCTATTTTTAAAGACGGGTGGGATATGAGGGGCGATACGAATCATTCGTGGCATTGGATAAGCAGCGTGTAAAAAGAAAAACTGTTAGATTTGTCGTTTTAAACGAACCATGCCATTAAATGTATACATGCAATGTTTATTAAAAATTTATAAGTGAGAGGGCTATTGGTTAGGCGGCATAGATTCTTCGCGAGGTAGGCAGGAAGTGTTTTTAAGAACAGGATTAACGTCAATGTAAGTGAAACAATGCATGAAAATACTAATTTCGATGCGTTTTGTACATGTAGACCATGAGAAAAAGCGTAAAGATTTTATTTTGTTTATTTGAGCGGATTTCGTTTTTTTTAAAGGTATCGCGATTATTATAATTATTTCATTTGCGAATTTTTAAACAAATCCAAAAAATGGTTTTTGGAAAGTGTGTGTTCAGTATAATCCAACATATGTAAGCGATTAGTCAAAAACATTTTTTTTTACGGTGGTAGAGAGTTCGTCAAATCATGTGACTTTTCCAGTGGTGGCGGGTGATTGGTTTAAACATAACATTTTAAGCTCTAATCACTGTACTCAGTAATTTCGACATTGAAGGAGCACAGGATTTCATAAATATATACAAACAGGGAAATTTTTCTTATAAAAAGTACCACAGATCCTTAGAAACCATTGCGACAACAAAGTCTTACTCAAGTTCACGACACCAATGTTATACAATCAAAGAAAAACATGAGATTAACCACAAAATATTATAATTCAATTTAAATACGTATGTGATTGTCCTGTTATATAGGATAAGGATTTAAGTTATCCCCCAGAAAAGAAGATTACTCACTTGGCATTTCACTCCGGCGGAACTCTTAATATATAGATAAATAAACAAAAGTTGTAACTATGACGGAAACGTCATATTGCCTCAAGTCACGTGACCAATGATTGCACAATTCGCAGAGATTGAAATTCGCGCCGACTGATTATTTTAACTCTATGGTTCGTCCTATCGTAGTCGAGGAAGTTGACCGTTTCTTTTGTTTAAACATTCTTCGATAAAAGCTTTCAAGGAGACTTTTCCGTGGCTTCAACTGACACCAGGCGCGGTTTTGTGTTCAATTTAAATTGTCAACTCATCCCATCCCCGCGTGTGGTCATATAAATAAATAAATATATATATATTTATGTTGTTTTGCAGAATAGTCCGCTTATCTCGTCCGCCATTGTTAGTCTGTTAGCGAGAGAGAGAGAGGGGGGGCTGAAAATCTGTCCTTGTCATGCCCATCAGACATCCGTCAATCAGATAACAAACAGCAGTGCCTTTTCCCCCTGTTTTTCCGTAATCAGTTACGACGAGCATGGGAAAAATCTTTCGCCTTAACGGCTTCGTTTTTTTTAAACGAAAAACCAGCGACGATCGTCATAACGTAAATACAATTAATACGTACTTTTTTGGAAGTTAAAAAAAACGAACTCTATAGTCAACTAATCCTGAATCGTTTTTTCAACTGTTAAAAGGGTTTGTTTTTTCCCAGTTTAAAATATAAGCTGCACTCGTCGAAAGTAACTTCAGAGTTATAAGGAAAGAGGACATTTTTGGAAAATCTTTACCCCAATAACACGGTGTGTGTTGGGGTAAATACTTTTGTTCGGGAAGCCTTAGTATTTTTTTTGACAACGAATCTTATATAATAACAAGCGAACATCGTTCAAACTCGAATACGGCGTTCGAGGAAAACAACAATTGAATTCCAAATGGTTTTTCACCTGAGACGAGTTTTTAAGACATATCGTTGCCACAATAGTTTCCAGGGCACTTTGGGAGAATCCTTCGTGGGAAGTCTTTCTTCTATTGTTTTTTAAACATAACAAAGAAACAGCGAAGAAAGTTTTAACGCAAATACGGAGTTACGAGGAAGTACGTAAATGTCCGTGAGATATGGATGAAACATACATGGACGCAGACTTGTTAAAATAAAAACAAATCAGTTTTATTAACTTGATCCAAAATCATTTTTAACCAGTTAAGCTCAAAGTTCACCTACCGTGAAACTAGCTAGCATAAGTTAACCTCGTCAAATGTAGCTTAGAAGTTAAGGTTAAAAGTAAATTATAAGAAATTTCTACGCCATAATGCCAGCGTAACTGATTACCATTTACGTTAAGCAACTGCTTCGGTATGAATATTGTTCGTACCTAGTAGAACTTAGGTGTGAATTAGTGATGTAAGACCTTATCACAATCATCTCATGGAGCACAGTATGTTTACAACGTTGACAAGCTTTAAATGCACCTAATTTTTACACATTTTTTTCAAAAACGTGTTAATTGTATGAATCATTTTTGTGAACATCACATACTGGCGTAATAAAAATATTTCTCTCTCCTCTCCTTGCGTCAGAACGTAAAAAAAAGACAATCGACAAGGCTATTCGACCTCCCTCCATTGATGCCAAACCTTAAAAAAGGTTTACTTATCATAGAAACATGGAGGATATTTACACTATAATATGTCGAACCAAGCTAACTTATGTAACTCGATTAGAGATTTAGGCTGTACAATATTAGGAAAAAACTAGTTTACAGTAAAGAAAGGACTTCAAACTAACGTGTTTCACAGATAATAGTTGGCCAAAAAATCATTTATTTTAACTTACATTTAACGTATTCGTGTGTTAATTAGATGCACCTATGAATATACATTCCTTATCTTCTGTACTCTGGATTAAAACTCCAACCGTAGGTGTTTGACCGCGAAAGAGACGATTGATTCCAGTGCTTGGGTGGTGGTGACATCTATGGCATTAAACCAGGGGAATAGAAGGTGTCAATCAACAATGTGGAGGGACCTGGTTGCCAAGAGTGAGTAGTAAACAAAACTGGATTTCGACATTCATTTGTTTCTTTTGTATGCCTTTGTTTACTTTTGCGTTCATTTTTTCGGGAAAGTTTTACAATTCTTCGTTTATCATTACTTTTATCGTAGAAAATGTAGTGAATGGTATTGTAAAATTGTTGCGGATGATGTAATTTGTGTACTATTGTAATTGCAACCGTGGATATTATTGAACTAATGGTATAAAAACAACATTAGGTTATTTTGTCGACGTCCATTTGTTTGTGGATCTTGAGAGGTTTTTTTTTTTTTTTTAACGCTTGTCTTTTTTGTAGAAATTCTAGCGACACAGGTAATGCGATTAGTGGTGTTTCTACGTGTTCCTCTGTAACGACGGTTGCTCATGTATTTGAACAGACTTGAAGACGGTGTAAGAGACTCATCAGATTGATTTGCCGACATTATATTTTTTTTCTCTGTGGATTCGCAGGATTTTTCTGTTTTCGGCGCGGTGTTTTTGTTGAAAATTTCCAGTGATTGGTAGTGAAAAAGTGCGGCATTCTGGGTTTCAAACTTGTGTTTTCGCGGTTTAAACTGTTTTTAAATTAACGTAAAAAAAATTGAAAAATATCGATTTGAATAGGTATTCGCTTGCTTCCGTGCGGCCTGCGTAGTTTTCCGCTGGGGTAATGTGCGTCTCTCTTCGAGGAAAAAAAAAGGAGTGACTTAGAAACTCGCCTTTCCCCCCCTCATTCTTTCCGTCTTCGCTAAAATGAGGAATCTTTTATTCAGCGCGGAGTTAATTTCCACTTTTTTTTTTCTTAACACGGTCGCAGCCTTGTGCCAGATTGACCTAGCCTTTCCCTCCCCTCGTCCGACCCATACGTAATAGTAGTCACTCTCCCGGGAGGGAGAAGAAGAAGTTGGCAGTCTCTCTCTCCAAATTTTATTTCCTCTTTTTCCATTTCCGAATTTTTTTTTTGACGCGACGAGAGGGAACTTCGACCAAAGTCTCACAGCAGTCTGGTTCGTCTAGTGACATACATATATATATGTATATATATATATATATATATATATATACGTATTTAAGTGAGAACAGCGAAGCAGCCTTTCGGCGATGCACAAAATGTGTAGAAGATAGACAGGAAACGGACAGGAACACACAGAGAAAGAACGGCACAGTTAAAACTTACGCTATATTTCGAGCATTTCAGCTCGTCTTCAAGCTTTGAGGTAGACCCCAAAGATGGAGTCATCTTCAGATACCGTAGCGTTGAAACTAGTCGTACCAGATTAAAATTCTTAGTGGGAAAATACGTAGGACGTAATTCTTATTTCTCAGAAATAGATTTCCACATAGTTATGTCCGAAAATATAGAATATATATATATATATAGACACACACATATGGTTGCATTTGGAATTGCCAATTACTTGTGTAAGTATATAAGTAAACAGCAACTCCTATGGATCACCCGGACCTCCAATATGCGTGTTATAATAAGCATAATAATAGTGTTTACGTGTAAAAATACGTAGACGGATGCAGATCTTTTCTAACTTCTGAAAATCCTATAAGAGGCGGTCGTAAGTGCCGTGATTGATAGCTATCTTAACAGCGAAGGTCCTGATAATATGTTTCAAGGACTCGACAACTTCATGTAAACTCTTCATGACATTATGTCTGAACGTAAAATATTTTATCATATTCTAAGTCATAATCGACAAACTTCATATATAAACAACATACTCCAACGTTGTAAGTAATATTTTTCATAAAAAATGGTTTATTTTACGTCACAAACTGTACGCATCACTGAATTAATTTGTGGTAAATTAATGCGTTCAATGATGTATGTTAAGATGTTTCAGAGTACTTCTGTGCTAATGTTACTGCATTAATGTTAAGTGATAGTATCTCGATTCGATCTCAATATCAGTGCAAATGTCACATTTTCCTTCGCATGTATTATTTCCTCACAACGAGCTATGCATGAAGCCTGAGAACGAGTATATCTGTAAACCTAAACTTTTAATGTAACTTAGGACTATACCTAGAAATTCCCGTCATGTATCTTGACTTTAGGATACTTTTTCTAAAAAATCCATTGGACCCTATAGCTCATATGTTCATTATTTTGTGATAAAATCTGCACAAACAACAAGAATCATTTCTTCATGGGATCAACAAGCCAATGGTTGGGTGCACGAAGATAAGTTTAATTCCCACTGCAGAATCTCGAGCTATTCATATAAATTCTTAGTTTTTCAAGTGTTATAGGCATTTCACGTATACCCACGATTGAAATTAATGAATAATGCAAAGTGATTTCCACGGGATTTAAATCCTGTGAAAAAGGACGATATCCATTTATTTCAAATATGGATACTCATCACTTCCACGAAGTGCAGTCTGATGTCGTAACAATTTTTCAAATACGATTTCCCCATCTTTAACACTACAGTATTAGCAACAGTGCTTCATCAATCTCGCATACAACTTTTTTCACACAATTTTAGCTGCATAGAGAAACACAGACAAGAAGAAAGCCAAGACGAAGCAGTCCAGCGGCACCCAAGTGGAGTCCCCGGCTCATCCGCAGCGTTTCGACTGCTCGGAAAGGAAACAAAGGAATGACTGCATTCCGCTGTTATTATCGAGTCGGGAGGGTGTATTTTATGGAGTGAGCAAAGGCAACTAAATAAGGGACGAGGAAGAGGAGGAGGTAAGAATGCATTAGTATTGGAGGAGAGAAGGGGAGCCACATCCAGGATAAAAGACCAAAAGGAGCCGCCGCGTCAAGAGATTAACACGTGAGATCTCAGGAATCGGGTGAATGGAAAAAAGGAAGAATACCACAATAGAACAAAAAGTACACCATTAGTTTACAAGACAATGGGGATATATAAATTTATTAAGACTTCTACGTAACTCAGAAGCAATTTGAACCTATATCCACGTCACTCACGATGTATCGTGTGAGCAGCTCATTTTTTTAAACCCACGGTCAAATGCTCTCATATTCAAGACACCATGAATGATTGTAAATCATATGAAATAATAAGAAAAATCGTTTAGAGTGAAGCCTAATTGCACAACACAGTGTCCTACTTAACAATACGCCATTACAGAAGATTGTACATCAGATTGTAACGATTAAACAAATGAGATCACCAGATTAAAAATTTAACCAATTCAGCAATAAATGAAACCATGAAAAAACAAGACATTACGAATAAAATATGAACACTGATATTTAGGTATTACGATGACCGAAGACCTGCTGCGTGGAAAGCATGTTCGAGAAATTTGCAGGAGAGCCAATAAATTATAAGAATTCTCAAGAAAAATACTTGGGAAATGTCATGAGAAGGTAGGAGAGCACTGTTACTTTGGCCTTGTTAGATCACACCTAGAGTATGAGTGTACGAGACGTTCATGAGGTGGGATTAGCTTTGGTACTAGATCTGATGCAACGTAGAGCAGCTAGACTTTTGAAGAGTTTTTATTATCGGCAAAGCAATTTACCGATACTTTTGGAGGAATTAAGTTGGGAGCCGATAACGATATGAGATGCACGATAGTCGCTGTGCAAGGAAAGTGATATCAAAGTGAAAGAGAAGCGAATATTTTGCTGTGGGTAAACAAGATTATCGGCGAGAAGACACTAATCTTGGAGGATGATTATAAAATGCAGTAATAGTGTTTTTTATTTCCGCTCTAAACAAATACATAACAAATCCTGGCAGTGGGAGCGGGCAATTGCGGTTTGATTGAGCCTGGTGAAAGAAAACGTTTGTCAAAAAACCTTTTTTTTTATTATACCTTTAAATTTTTTTCTTGGTGACATTTGTTATGATTTATAATGTATTTGCATGATTTGACACACAGTCACGAAAATGTCACTAAGAATTGTGCACAACGAATGGTGAAAGTGATTCGTTTTTAGTTAAAGGTTAAGAGTTTCGGAACAAAAGTCTGCTGTTGCATAAAATTCGATATATGAATCCATATTAACCCCATTTTCAACTTCATGTGTTACTATTTTATCGCGACTCCCCAAACTTATATTCAAGTTGTTTCAATTCCCGATCATGTTGGGTGACCTGTGTCCTAACACCCCCATAATGAAGGCTCGAAGGGAACTGAAATCTACACTGAAATGAAGTATTTCAGAATATAATTAACAAAAAGATATAACTCAACTAGAATTCGGATCCCAAACCCACTAATCCTCACCAACGCTCTGTCACACTACACCACGAGACCTTACACCAATCATCATCATCATTTATGAAAGAAGTTTACATGCGTAATTCGTGCCATTATTTTATGTCCACTTTGAAAATCAGTGGAGAAAAAATGAGCATTTCATGGAAAATATTACGTGGTTAATTAAAATATTCTAATCCCGCGAGCACCAACGATCACCGCGAAAGCCCTAAACTATAAAATATTAACTTGTGTAACATTTATTTCGAGGGAGTTGTTTCATGACCATGAGTGGCCAAAGATTCTGTCATATTCTTCTGGAAAGAAGCTTAAATGCAAGGCATATTTCAATAATCACCCTGAAAGTGTAACCCTCATGATATTCAAAAAGTAATTCACTAATCGGGTATTGGTCATGGAACTCCAGCTGATAGATAGGAAACGAAACCTCAGACCGTCGAGACTGGCGTCCTCCGCTTTGTTGGAAGATTTTCGGATCCAATTGTACATTCAAGGTACTCCGATTTAGATATCAAGCGACATATCTACGAAACTCGTGGTCTCAGGCGTAACTATATGGAATTTGCTCAGCATATTGATGCGAATAAAACGCTTGGTTATTCCACTGAAACGATGATTCCTGATGATGACGTGCAACGTTGAAACCTAGGTCGTGTTGAAAATAAAAACCTTTGCTGTTCAATTGCCAAGTGTTTTCTTCGTATCAATATGACATATCTCCGATTGCGGTGTACATCCTCGATAAATCCAAGAGCATCGATTAATACAACGATTCTCAAAATAGAGTTTGTTAGGATCAAATTATGTGACCAGTCTTCAGCATCTCATCATACTCTCGAAATGCAACGGTCATTGTGTTGATTATAAACCATAGAGAGACTTGGGAAAGTTTTTTTAAAAACCAACTCAATTAAGGTAAGTTAATTCAAAACCATTTTAACTGAGTTAAGTTAAAACTTGATCTAATATGAAACAAGCTTCAATAAGTTAGCCCCTTTAAAAAAGTTAACTTAAGAAATCCTTACCACATACTGAAATAAAAATATATACCATTCACGTTATGCACACAAGCTCATACAATGCTTCAGTTCGACACTGCCTATACCTTATTAAACTTACACATTAAAGGAAACCTTAACCATTATCTCAACATCAACCAGAATTCGTATCTACGCAAAATTGAAATACATGGAGTACTATCCTACTAGTATAGAGTATTTTATAATGTTTGCCTACCAAAAATTTTAAATTCGAATACTAATTGTGGATTACACCTAAACTTTTATTTCTCCCCTGAGATGAAAACGTGAAACCAGTCAAACTATGAGACCTCCATAAGAAGACTACATTGCAGCCCACCTTAAAAGTGCTACTTATAGTTAGGTGAATAAGTTAGTTAGAATTTAGTTCTAGTATTAGGTGTTAAGGGTGAGTCGACAGCAAAGGTAATTTTGCGTTAGGTGAAGAATACTAATGGAAAATATACCTCAAATGAAACTATTTTTAACGTTAAAATTATGTCATCATTAGGAAAAAACTAACCAGTTATGTGAAAGTAAAAATGAAATGAAACTAAAACGTTGAATTAAACGTTTACTTAAAAGTAAACTTTTGCAACATAAATATTGCTGTTAACGCATTGCTCCACGAGTCTGCAGTAGGAGACGCAGACGTCTGAAGGCAGACATGATTACGTCAGAAGCACGGCACATATCATCTAAATGATGTGTAAGATTCTCATAAAAATTTCCATACCGCACGGGCCAAGACGATTCTTTTATAGGCATGCAGCTTCGCCACATCCTGCTGCGATGAGTTCGCGCCGATGCATCCTTTGACTTGACGCATTCTCAATTAGATAATTGACGCAGCCAGGGAACGGCGCGCCCCTTATATGGCGCCGCGACGCCAATCATCCGCTCCGGTAAATATTTATTCTACGGTCATAAATCGCACCATAAAATTATTCGAATGCATGTGACCAAACTCAATTGCTAGATGACACGCCCTCTCCATCCTCCACGAGGAGCGCTGACTGTGAGAATGTCTCAATGCAACTGTCGTCAGTTCCGCGCGAGCCACCTTTACGAGCTTATTTAGCACTCGGAGAACACGACGCGCATTTGAAAGGGCCTTTACACATCCGCGGGCGCTGCAAGAAGTGAGGAACAATGAGATCAATTCGGTTTACTGTCCGTCCCCTTTGACAACACTCTCACACTCCGAGACCACGGTAGACAGTGAAAAGCAAAAAGGTGACAAAGAGCAAATGTGACCATATATATCCATCATGAAAATTCGTCTGACGCGATGCGGGACAATATCTTGCGGAATTGCATCGATGCAACCCTCTTGACTTTTTATGTGGCATCACTTGTTTTCTGTTCGCATTTACAATATCAAATTGAAACTGCAAACCGCCAGCTAACAAGGTGTAACGAGGTGTGTAACAAGGTGTAACTCAATATCTGAATGGATGTGTAAGGCAAAAGGTCTGAAAAGAGAGGGTTATTTTTTTTATTTTTACCATATGGAACATATGGTCAAATTCGTTCATCGTCTCTTTAAATGCATGACTTCGATAATGCATACCTCGATTTTTATCAATAATGATCGGCATGTAGCGTCGATTGGAGTCTGGGATCGTTACCTATAAAGTAAATTTAAACCTCTCCATAGACTTTAAATCCAATTAAACAGGATAAATCTGCATCTTGCAATATTTACATTCAAAACTATCGAGAAAATAATGGCATAACTTATGGCATCCCAGTACTTTCAACTCCAACACCTTTTTTTATCTTATCAGCCCGAGTTATCTGAAAATTCTTACTCATTCGATCAAGTTTTTAAAAAACATTTCATTGCAGTCTTGGCACATATTTCTTTCAATTTGCCACATTCTGAAAATACTTGAAGTTTTGAAGATTTAATTGGAGAATCTACGTCAACGTGTATCATACGCATAGAAACCACCAACGGGCAAAAACAAGATAAATATAGGAAAAGATGATAACGCTCAGAAAGCATAAAAGGAAGAACAAAATGTGGCGAGGAAGATGGAAAAACAAACCGATTCCAAAGAGAATTTCTCCTAAAAAATTCGGGCTTAGGGAAAAGTTTTTTCTCTTGGGAATCGGTGCATTTCTATCTTGCTCGGCACATTTAGTTGACGATGAATATGCGTATAAAAATTCGTATATTAACAAGAAATAGGAACGTTATAGAGTCAGGTGAGATGTGGTGGAAACGATCCATAATCTAAGAAATAAATTACAAAATTTGCAATTTCCACTTTAAAAACTTGTAACTTATTTCTTAGAAAGAAATAGGAAGTAAGAATCATTATCATCGCTAAGCATCATTCAGATCGATAAACATTAAAATTAATAATTGATAAGAGAAGAAGGCTATTCGAAGGAAGAATCACCCAGCATCAACGCAAAAAAATAAGGCTCTTAAGTTACTAAATGATCAATATCCTAATTCAATCTCTTTAGCCGACCGAATGAGTTAAGTGTGTAGCGTACTCGTCCGCTAAACCAAAGCTATTGCGGTGGGTCACGTGGTGTTGGGAAGAGGCGTGGAGTGGGTCATAGAACACAAATAGAAAAACAGACTTGGATTCGAATTTTCGGTGGTGGAGGCACACCTTCCTCGATCTCTAAGGAAAAGGTGTGCCTCGACAACCGAAAATTCGGATCCAAGTGTAAATGTTCTTCTATTTGACTTCCATGTCTACCATGTTTATCTTGTGCAAGTGTAGTTATATCTAAAAATGTGGACTCCCCATCGTATTGGATAAATATATATTCGAGGGTGTTTTGGGTTGCTTTAATTATGCGAGTGACGTTAGAGTTGAGTTTCGTCTATCTCCTGTCTTATGAAGGTAGCTCAGCAGCCACCGAAAATTTAAAAAAACTAGTGAGTTTCTTTATACTTTTTGCTCTATGTTTTTTTGTGTATATTTGTGACAAACATTCTCTCATATATGTTATACGTTATATATAGTATACACACATATGTATATAAATATTATATATACATATATGTGTATATATATATGATTTTTTGCCATTTTAAGTAGCTTTGTTTTAATATCTACTATAATAACTTATTCTATAAAGTTATTTTTTATACGTTATAAACAACGTTCTTACATATGATTGTCTTTTTCATTTAAAAATTCCTTTTAAGGGAAATTTTCTTTCTACCATATATATCTTTCCATTGGCGTCCTAGCTGACATTCACTCGTAAACGAAGCCGGGGTTGAGATGGATACATTTTTTCGGTGAAATCTTTCGGACTGTAATCATCAACTGAACGCTGAAAGTCTTACTGAGAGATTGAATTTTGCATCGTCACGATCTAGCGATAAAGATATTCGAAGTTTTGCCGTTAGGTTTCGAAAAATAGTATGGAAAACGTGACGACGTGAGCTTATGTATTCGGAGTGTAAACGGGTATCATGGATAGAGACCCGATTTCGTGATTTTGGGCGTTGGAAGGTAGGTGAAAGAGTCAGGTAAATCATAGAACGGGTGTTCCGATTTTATTTTGCTCGTAACAGGAGCTTGGGATTTCACAAAGGAACTGAAAAGGGCTTCACCTAAACTTTATTGAGATACGTGTACTCGTGTGTACGCGAGGATCCCCTGGAATACTTTGACCTGTAAATCCAATAATTATCGTATAAGTTGCAGCAAAAGTAATGCTTTGCTGCTCTGTTTAGCAACTGACTTGTCGTGGACGCCTGACTTTGAAATGCATGCATAGAATTTGTTTAGGAAATTTTTAATGCACCTGTATAGTTTTCGTTCCTGAATTTCAGAATATATCCCGATTGTGTTTATTTTCGCTGATATTTTATAATTTAGCAAATTCCTTAAACGATGTTCAGTCGTTTCAACGTAACCTATTCTATTTTATCAACTTTTTTATGGAAATATACTTCCTATAGTATATAATTATCAAATAAAATCTGACCAAGTAAATGGCTTTAATATTTCGTGCCATCAATTTCACATTTTAACCTATCGGAAATCCACAACTTAGCCCATATAAGCTTTCGAGTAATTTGTTTTAATATAAACATTGCTATTTATTATAATCTTGGACAATGTGAATAATTTTGTGTTTTGTAAGTTATGAATTGAAATATTTAACACTATTTATAGAATTTCTACAAATGTAAGTGTATTTGGCTAACAGTGTTCTGAGGTTTATTTTTATGATGTTTAATACACACACACACATATATATACGTGTATATATCTATATATAGATTCATATATATCTTGAATTTTTCACAAAATGTTTTAATGGCGATCTATAAAAATAAATTTTCTTGTAGTTTTTAGGGATAATATTTATAGTTATCCTTAGAGAGAGAATTTACTGGGTTATCTTTAATCCTTTCCAAAAAAAAGTTTAAAAGGGCTTGAGCATGTAGGTGTTCTTATTTTTTTTAATTGTGTTTTCTATTCAGGACACCTTTTATGTAACTATTAAAATATAAAACATTTTTCTATTCTTTAGAAAGGCAGATAAACTAAACATGTGTTAATTAGAATAATCTGAATGATCAGTAGTGAAGACGGGATCCTGTAGTGAAGCGATCCCCCAGTCGAAATTGAGTATCTCTACGTATAACGCATCTAATATTTATTCAAATAGATATTGCTACTGGCCTATTTAAAAAGTTATCTATAAAGTAAATGAAATATTGAATCCATAAAATAAGGGAAAAAGCTGTTTTTTCCTTCTGAAATTCGATGTTAGTGTAAACTTACGTCTATTTTTGTAATCGTCAGATTCGGGTTTTTCATATTTCATGTTATTTTCCTCAGCGAAAAATTTGAGCAATATTGGAATGCAATAGGACTTTCGCATCTTTCAATCCTTTCTCCTGCCACTTGTGTGTCAACTTTCATCTAAACCATCCAAACATTTCAAACTCCTCCGCCTCTCAAACTTCCTCTATCGTTCATCTTCCTATATTAAATTCCGCCTACACTCTCCACCCATTTTCGCTTTCGCGACCCGAAAATTCCGCCTACCTTATCGCTCTGCACCCATCTTGTCGCTTATCCATTCCCCCTCATATTCCTCGGCGTGTCTTCCTTCAAATCCTGGACTCCTCCTGCGTCAAGGGTGATACACAGCCTACGGGGCTCCTGTAAATATTCGAAGAGGGATGGAGGCAAAAAGGGTCCATTCCCCCGAAATTCACCAATTTCATCGCATCTACCAAGAAAGACGGTTCCCGGAAGGGAGAGGCAATTAAGAGTTGCTGAGGATGAGTAGGAGTAGCATTGGAAACACATCAACGTAGGTATAATTCCGGCGGTTTTGGCATAAACACCATCTCAGTGTGGAATATACTTGTTGCATAGGTTTCTACAACTTTATCACGTAGACACGAGTGTTGTATTACGTTACTTGAGCCTAAGGGCCGACCGGGTTAGTCTGGTGGGTAGCGTGCTCGCCTTATAACCCAAAGGTCGCGGGTTAGAATCCCACCCAGGGCGTGGATGTTGTTT
>WURS02447497.1:0-14430 GCA_011762765.2 Rhinocypha anisoptera
ACAAAAAGCACTTCACAAACAACTGCGTTACTAAGCAACAAATAATGATATCTGCAAAAACAAAACCGCCTTGTGATTAGCTGATGTTTACGAAGTAGACACCATGCGGATTTATCAGGAACTAACTGGGTCGGCACAATTCAAACAGTCTACGTATTTTTTGAACAGCCCTCCTTGCGGCGGCTTGCAGGGTATTTCGTAGGCGTAGACGATTTGTCGCAATGCGCGACACAGCTGCAGGTACTATTGAACATTAAGAAATCTTCACTCGCGAATAACAACGTAGTCAAAATATTATTTTCGGATGACACGTATGCATTGCACCGAGGAAATTAATTTCCAAATGCCGAGCCTAAACAAATCTTTACGGAAAGAGTACAGTGGTGGCCCTCGTGGGGGCGGGCATGTGAACGCTGGAGATCGAGTCCCCGCAGGTTATCGGGGATGGGGGGAACAGTGGGTCTAAACCTGCGGGCCTGGAATGAGGTATCTGAACGGAACATCATCGAGCGAATATCTCAATAGTGCAGAGTGGGTCTTTATTATCGACGACAAGCGGACACTATGAACTCTAGAACTGCTATGGAGGTGAAAAAAGGTACAGGGGTACAAGTAAAGCACAAATGGAAAACTGCCGTACTAAAAGGATACCTTTGGCAAATTTTATAGGAGCGCATTAGGATTTCAAATGAATTATGAAAAAAAACATTTAAAAAAAGAAGGCAGAATATTTTCAACATTTTTGATCCTTGCCCAGAAAAATACTGCATCTCTGGCATGGTCGTCAAAAGCAAGTCGGAAGACGGGTGTATCCGGACAAAAGTGGCTAATAAAAAATCTGAGTGGCTGGTATCAATAACCCTCCATTGAAGTATTTAGAAGGCCAGTCGATACCATCATTTTAGCCATTTCATCATTCGGATATATCAAAAGAAGGGGCTGTGGTCATAGAAGCTTCTACTTGATTAGACTAGGACACGGACCAAATTTCCACTACTCTACCTTTCTGAGTAAGCAATGAAGGAATCGACCAATATGCGAGAACCCATCTCTAGAAAACGAAACCCGAAAATAAGCACTCCAGCATCAATGAATATGAGTAGAATAAAAAAGTATTACTAAAAACAGAAATTGCTGTTGAATGACGTTCAACTGTTGAAATATCCCTTCTTCGATTTACTCACTTGAGTTCGGGGTTAATCCTCTGTAGTAGATGCCATTAAATATCAGATATTTTTCTCCTTAGGATCATATGTGATTCTCTCAGTTATATCATAGTCAAGGAATAGAGTTAATTCCAAACTTCAAGGAGGACAAATGGCTCGGAAAAAGTTTCTGAGAGAGAATTTTTCGGCAGTCGTATCAGTGGCGCCATCATTCGACACCAAGCGGACGAAGAGCGCGTTCAAAACATTTAGCGAGGAAACAAAGAAGAAAAAAGAGAACTCGCACAATAGGCACCACGCTGTGTCAAGCCACCACTGTCACTGCGTCACCGAACGACGTATTGACTCCGGGTAATTAGTGAAGTGCTGAGGCGAGGGTGAAGGCACAGAAGTAAAACACAGAAGAACACAGAACGCGAACAATAAGGAAAGGCGTGGACAAAAAAATCTGTCGACTTCAAATACAAAAACACGAACCGGAATCCATGAAAAGAAAATGTCCTTTGACTGAGGAATGAGGTGTCATATAAATAATAATACGTCAGTGGCTATGTGTTATCCCCCGACTGACATTGATATCAGGCCGCCGGTACACGGCGGGCTCCTATGAATTTCCTTTGCACATGGAGCAAACTGGATTCTCCATCTCTTTCTAAAAAGGGCGCGGACATCCTTCCGGCTACGTGAGGTTTCCCACGTTAAAAATCTCGTCTACATTTTTGGCCTAGGGAACCCCTATGGCACTTTGGAAGGCCAGCCATGATCGCTGCCACGTTTCTCAATCTCGATTTGCTTCCGAACTTTCTGTAAGGAGCCTCTTTCTTGTTTTTCCATAAACCGCGACGAGAATCAAACCAAAAAGAAATATTGTTTGTATATTTTTTATTGTTACTTACAATACTAACTTCAATACTTTGTATATTTACACAAAATTAAACAAAGCACGATTGGTTTCGTCGACAATTTTTGTCTAAATCTAGTGCTCTGTTTAATTTGATGGAACTATATGATATATCGAAGTGAATATTATTTGACTGTTATAGATACAACAAAACATATAAGTTTACTGTTCCACAAATAATTGTGTGTGAAACGGTAAGTATATTTTTTGTGTTTTATTTATAATTATCATGAAAGAGTTCCACCAAGTGACGCCTGCTAGGATCGCTTTTGTTATTATGTTATATTATTATTGATTGCTATCGTTTATTATGGAATCCCACTAAGTCATGGCCTCCTCAGTGATTTTTTTTATTTTTGCAATCTTTCTATTGTGTATATTTAACTTTTATTGCAACCACCTTTAAGGTTTCCATTTTCATACTTTACAACCGTTCATCCCAAAAATGTTTGATAATATCAAGAACCCTTTCTGGGTCTAAAAATCGCTATAGTCAACCCAGATTAAGGACATTCCGTAGTTTGAGAGTAGGGCGTACGTCCGGTTAGTCCGTGGGCACACAATACTTGCTAACTCAATTGGGGGAGGGCGTCGGTTCTTTTGTTTGTGTTCTCCCCCGGTTTCTCACGAAAATCTGTGATCCGGAAAAATGGCATCAGTAGAATTTCCAGGAGGGGTTTAACCAGAAAGATCACCCCTCAATTGGAACGCCAAGACCATTCCTTTAGCTTATTTTCCCATTCGTCTGTCTCACGCCCAAATGCGACCCCAATGTATGTGAAATAACGCATTTTCGTAGCTTTTTAATCACGTTACTTAACATTCCTGTGGAAACGAAGAATCCTTATACCGGTAACCAACCTGGAGTCTTGGTCCTAATTATAGAACTGTGTAGAACTCAAACCCGAACATTGTTGTGTCTAATTCATACGTTCATCCACATCTATGATATTCCCTGTAAGCCACTGCCACGCTTCACTATCTAAATTAAGCATTACTATTATCATCATGGATCAACTTCGGCGCGAGATATAACAGTCATGGAAAGAGTTGGAGACAGGAGAGAAAGTCAGTTGATAGATAATTAATCTGGTCACAATCCTGCACGATCAGATTCCGGTAAGTCATTCAGCCAACCGCTTGAGTCTATTATCGTTACTTACTTACCTTACGAGTACAGTGTTCCCACCAATATCTTTAGTCTAGAAATTACTAAGGACTATAAACAAGGGTTTAATATGAAGAAAACCAAGACCTGCTGTGGAAAATACTTGAAAGAAGTGGTGTCCCATAACATTTGATGGGAGTCATCAAAATCTTGGGAAGCCTTCGCGTTTCAGAAAGACTTTCCCTTGTCCACACCCCTCTTTATCCATCGCTACCATAAATACAAATTATTCAAACCGCCATCCTCTACTCACACCCATTCACATCGGGAAAAGGTCATGAAGTCGGCGGAAAAACTTTGACAGTAAAATTAACCACTAAACATTACATACCCTTTGTTTCCTCGAGGCATAGTCGAGAAAAGCAACTGATTTTCCCGTATGAAATTATATCCTCATTCGGCATCAACAACGATTCTATCACAGTTTCTCTAAATTATATTTCATGTGAAAAGTGATGGAGAATTTATGCATTATAAAAACACCAGGATTTCTAATTTACTAACTTTCTTACGTATCACTCTGTAGATGTGTTTACAACTATCGTCAATTTTGTAAGGAAAAATGCAGTCGGAGATAGAAATGAGTTTTGGTAGGAGCTTGGGTTCTTTCTAATTAACACCCTTGGTCGTACAAGTAACTAAGCGTGACTTTGATTGAAGCTTACTTGTGGTACAACTCCAGAAGTCAAAACATTTTAAATGTCTAAATGAAAATAGAGAAAGCACCTGCGAAATATGAAAATGTTTGTTACGGAAAAGAAAAACACTTGGTGACACTTCACCAAGTGTTTTTCATTTCCGTAATGGATAACTTCCACCATATCAAGCCAGCTAATATTACTGCTGGAAAATGTTTGTGTTTACTCCAGAGATGGACATCCGAGAATTGACAGGATCAGGAAAATAAATATGATACCCGCAATAAGGATGTGATAAGTAAGGCAGGTGAGTTTTCTTACGAAACAAACGTGTTTCAGGAGGGATGAGGTATGCGATGGAAATGTGCGTTGGAAAAAATTGTCCTTCACGTTCAGGATCATAAGGGAAGGTGAAGTAACTTGGAATAGCATAGGCCCAGCTATTCTGGGCAGTAGAAGCAGTAAGGAAAATGAACTGTCATAAACCAATAAGTTTAGATAATATTCCAAAGGAATTAATTGAGTAATTACGAAAACATGGGTTGTAAAATGTAATGGGCTCATCGTCATCACAGGTTATCTATCTGAAGATTGGTTTGTAACAGCTCTCCAAACTATCCTTCCACCTGCCAACCTCTTCACACCTTTGTAGTTTCTTAGCATATTCTCTCCTTCCTAATTCCTCAGCCTATCTCTAGGCCTCTTCCCTCTTAAGATCCTTTCCAATTATGTTTTTACCAAATGGCTCAATCCGTCCTATTAGTTTCCTTCTTGTTTTAAGGTTTACTCCCATTGTAAAGTTCTCTTTCCGTGGACCTTCGGAGTACTCCTTCATCGGTTCCTCCCGTATGGTTATCGAATAAAGGAAGCATAATCAGTCGGATTCAATCAATCACCTTTATTGATCACCATCCTAATTTTGCAATCCGAAAATTGTTTTATATATCGTAGCTCTCAGAGCTGTCCCGTCACCTACCAGTCTTCGTAACTTCGTAGCTTTTAACTCTCTATTCACCTTGTCCTAACATTCTCCATTGTATTTTTCTCATATTTTAAGATGGGTTCTTCCCTCCTTTAGGGTTTTCCCATCCTTTGGTCCCTTTCGACTTGGTTTTTACTAAACCTCAATGTCTCAATGTTTGTCCTATTAGTTTTCCTCCACTTGTAGCAAGTATAGTCTATAAGCCTCTCTTTTCGCCGGCTCTTTGGAGCTCTTCTTCATTAGTTGCTCTTGTCTATTCATCTAATTTTTAACATTCTTATGTAGCATCACGACTCCATTACTTCCAATCTTTTTTTCTATGAATGGACTAATGTCTAGAATAACTGTGAGGAATTACCCGTCCATTACGCCTAAATCATGTTTCGAGGGACATGGGATTACGAAACTGTTCAGAAATGTTAGGACCGGCCAAGCTACGTGAAAGGAGAACATAGCCAGCGAGGGTAATGAAGGAATTAGCTGTGAATATTGCGCAGTAATTGGAAATAATTTTTGGGAAATCCCTCCTGGAAAGCATCATTTCAAGGAACTGCAATACTGCGAAAATTCACGTTTTTAAGAGCGGCGATCGGGAGGATCAAGTGACTTTTTTTTAAAATTATAAATGTGTTTTCAATTTTAGTCATTGAGCTTTATTTGGTCACTGAGCTAACTGTAATAATATGTTTATATGATTTTTTGGGTGAAAATGGGTTTAATATGTTATTTAATTATTTAACTATTGACGTTTGATAACGTAATTACTACTTGAATGTGTAATTCAACGTGCCACCGGACCTTGCGTCCAATTGCATTTGTTTTTGTAATAATAATAATATAACCGTAGACTCATATTCCTCACATCCCTTTTGTCTAAGTTATTGGAACACACATTGGTAAGTTCGATCATGTCTTATCTCGATAGAAAAAAATTTATAAGCATCAATCAGCACGGATTTCGGAAGTCACGTTCTTACAAAACCCGACTCGCGTTTTATGTATACGATACCAGTAGGTCGTATCCACGACCTACTGGTATCAGGCGAGAATGGCAAACAGTTCGCTGCGATATTCTTGGATTTGTTAAAGGCGTTCGACAAGGTCGCCCACTTATGAACAAAATGTATATATGGGAGGGGGGTTAATGGCATTGTTATAAATTGGGTGAAAGACGCGAACAGAGAGTAGTTTTGGATGGTGTTATCTTCGATATGGTGTTCTGCAGGGAAGTGTTGTAGGACCCCTGTTTTTATTGATTTATATCAACGATTTCAATTTTTTAGCTTAGTATATAGTAATGTTAGCGGATGGAACCTCAGTCTGCAGAGAGATGCTTTTTTTTAAAGAACACCAAGTCTTGCTATCAAAGAATTTGGAAAACTATCGTATATAGTATGCTCTAACGAATGGCAGTTGAAGCATAACAATAATAAATACTTCCGTCGTTCATTTCTGTAAGAGAATGGAGCCATGTTGTTACCACCTACATTTTTTTCAATGGTAACGAACTAAATGCCATCAATTACTTCAATCGCCTAGGAGCAGCCCTTACTAATAGCCTGCAATCAGACCCAAATATAAGAAAAATTTGTGCAGAGACAAAAAAATAGTCTTATCATACGCATTGTTGATAGGATTGGTTTAAAGATGAAATATGAATCTCTTGTGAGACTCCATTTGGAATACAAGTACAGTGCGAGGAAACCATCCGAAAATAACGTCATTCATGTAGTCGACAAGGTTCAGCGCAGTTGGGCGGCACCATTCGTTAAAAATTGTCATGATATGGCTAAGAGCGTCACAGCGATGGTTACGGAAATAATTTGGGAGTCTCTACACCGAATAAAGCTTAACGCTAGTCTAAATTTATGTAAGTAAAAATTAGTGCCACTATATTTTATAACGAAGTTCCAACCTGACATTGTCAAACTGCCATATTTAGGAATTCCTTCTCTACCCGGATAACACGTTAAAGCTGCCACTCAATAATGGATTAAGGTTTTTCTAAAAGTTTAGCTGGATTAGCGTTAGAACATGGTGTTTTCACTACCTTCCACACACCGCCAGTTGGCTCTCAGGGTTTCCATGTAGATGTTGCCCTTGTCTCACTTACTGTAAAAGTATGCGTCATGGCCTAATGAACCTCTTCCTTATTTCCAAGCGAATATAATTTCCAATAGGTAATTGTTTCTCCTGAAAGAATGACTTCCTTGGATGGGCTATTCTGATGTTCTCCTCTTACTTTTACCATTGGTGATCTTGCTTCCTAGGTAGAAGGATCTTTCCACTCGCCCAATTGCTTCCTTCCATCGCTTAATTCGACAACTGTTTCCCCTACTCCGGCTGTAGACCATTCCTTTTGTTTTTTCTTTCTTATCCTTAAGTTGTATTAGCTCATTCCCCATTCTATGCGGGCCAATGTCTTTGTTAGATGCTCTTCCTTCTCCGCCAGCATTGCAATGTTATCTGCAAATCGCAGAATTCTAATTGCTTCTCCTTTTATCCTTGCCCCCCTTTTATCTTCTCTTTGATCTCATTAATTGCCTTGTCGTGGTAAAGAATGAAAATCAGCGACGATAGTTAACTTATCTTACTCATTCCTTTATTCTCGCCTCTCTTCTGCTTTCGCCACATTTTATCACTGCCTCCTGCTCTCTGCAACGAGCATTTTATTAATTTAACAATAATTTTGCGAGCTGCTTCTTTCTAGAGAATAATGTGGTGGTTTTCCATTGCCTTCCACATTGCAGTGTCGCAGGCGTTAAAGAAAATATTGCCATGCCTACAGTAAAGTAAGTTTTCCTATACCCACCACTGTGGTCTCTGGCTTCGCTCAAATGAAGGAGGACCGCTGTTCCCTCCTCTGGGTTATTGGCTGCTAGCCTATTGTTTAGCAGCAACCGTTTTGACTCTCCCAATGTCGTGGTACAGCCATGAGATTCAGTAGGATTTCTGTGCATCTTACCCAAGGATGGGGCACTACCTCCTCCGAGTGTCACATCTTATTGTCCGCTACTGGTTATTCGTCGAGTATGCGAGCACTCGCTTATTTTGCAACCAGTAGTCTCTACAGCTAGAGGTCGACCCTCGACCCGTTGGACAAACTCGACGGCTTTAAGCACGCTCTCGAGAATGGACTCATGCGAAGACTAATTCTAAATCTCTATAAGAGTAAAATTAGATAAATAGAAGTTACCGGAATCAAGAAAGAAGATAAAATATTTCAAGGAGTACCACAGGCTTGCGCATTTACACATTACATTTGTAACTTATTCACGGAATAAACAATATCCTTAAACGGAAAATTAGAAAGATCAAAGCAAATCAATTCTATGAATTATCTTTGAGAATGGCATAACATAAATAACAAAAAAGGTACATGGGAAGAAGATCAACTTAAGCATAACCAGGAAGAAAATAGAGAAAGTAAAAAATACTGTTATTTCGGTTTTTTTTATTAAAAACAACTGTTGCAACCCGGAATGAAGAGTAACTTTAACTAAGCAAAAATTTCAAATTAAGAAAATCTCATATTTAATCTTATTAATTTTGAATTTCTGAAAGCTACTACTGTTTAGAGTATATATGTATACTATATGAATTGAAACTTGGACCCTCAGTAAAGCTATCTTCTTTTAATTTGATGTTATCAGGTGTTATAATTTAAAGTTCGTGAATTTATAATTTTTTGGACGTCGTCTTTTTTTGGTTTCTCACTACCGCAACCCACTACCTAAGTTTTCTTCGTTTTATCCTGACGGGTTTGCTGCCAACATTCTTCTTCGCACGGGCTAATAATTTCCTTTTTTTCTTTAATTAAAATTTGTGGTCCCCAACCCGCATGATTATTCCGTTAATGTATCTCCTTTTTTAATTATAACTTATTTCTTTGTTGTTCCCTAAGTATTTTTTCAGATTTTGATTAAGCTTAATCGTATTGTTAAGTCATAAAACTAAATTTCGTATTTAGAATGATAGGCGGTAGGAAGGATGCAGATTTGAAGAGAGATTAAGTTAAGATGTAGCGGGGGAAATTTAACCTGAGACCTATCAAGGCTCTAATTGATCTAACTCCAAAACCAGGACTGGTTTTGGAGTTAGATAGAGTACAACGTGGAGCAGCTAGATTTGTGAAGGGTTTTTAGGACCAACGTCGCAGTGTAACAAGCTTATTGGAGAAATTAGGATGGGAACCACTTGATGAGCGTAGGTACAGGTTAAATTTATTAAACAGATTTCAGGAGGATCATTTCAGTGAAGAAGTCAAAGATAAATTTCAAGCCCCGGCATACTACGGTAGATCAGATCACGTACATAAAATCAGAGAGATAGACTGTCGAACAGAGAGATTTAAATGTCATTTTTTCCTCGCACAATTTCCATTCCACCACAAGAGAGCAAACTAAATATGAGCACAAGTTTGGAGATAATAGTTAGGGTAACTAGTGTATATATGTATCATACCTCTCGTGTTGATTTAAAAATTAAATGTTAATCGATTTTATTCCCGCATGGAATGTATTTTTTTCGTCATTGAAATATTTTCATGATAGTGGTTTCTCTGCATGTGTATTATATCTAATAAGTGAATGTGGTAGTGCATGCCTGGCGACTGCCCGCTCACCCCCTGCCACACGCCCTTGAGGCGGCTTGCAGGGTATTTCGTAGACGTATCAAAAACTTACCTTAACTGGTAGATTACTCTTCATTAAAAATTGGGAGGACCCATTTTTATTACACGACTAACCCCCAGACATTCCCCTGCTGACCACTCTAGTGGCAGGTCGATCTGAATGCAGAGTTTATTTCCATCTCAAAATAAAGCTCCGCATTTCTTCTCGTTTGCTCCTTTTAAAGTTTTTAATCACTATGTTAGGTCATATGAACACATAGATATTTTCCATAAGGAGCCTACATATTCGAATATTATTTATTAGGATAAATCGTTTTATCTTATACGTATATCATTTTGTCAGTATGTCTTTACCGGTGCACAATTGGAATTAAGACTTTTATTTCCCTCACTATTTTCTTAATTACGAGAAGGAGAGTCGTTATGGCTTTTTAAATTCGCAATTATATTCTAATAATTTTCCATTTAAGGTGAAGACTGGTTTTTTAAAGCTTTTCTATAGATCAGCCAGGCAAATAGATAGGTTAATCGTTCAAAAGATTTAACTTTCTCTGGAATTTCATTTTCGATGAGAACGAGCTAATCTACAATATCCAACAGCATCATTGTGTGTATAATTGCAGATCAATGAGTACTGCTCGGTGTATGGTTTTGGAGATTTATGCAAATTCACGTTGTTCATCGGTGACTTGTGACGGAGGTCGTTCACGGCAGAGCCAAAGACGTTCCGATTCTTGTATTTTCTTCAGAAGATGTTATCTGACCCTATATTCACTTTAATGAGTATTACATCATTTATATTTCGAATGACGTTGATATTTTGCTCTACGTTGATTAAAGTGACTCAGGGTACCACGTCCTTTCACTTTCCCTCTGCAAAATCGTCGTAGTTCTCCCCTTCTCCGTACAAATTCTTCATCCAGTCTCCACCGGTCTTTTTTTGCTATTTACCTATCTCTTTATAATTTCATGGATGCCCCTTATTATTTTTGGAACCAAATCTTAATTATTTTTTAAGCATTTGTTACGAAGGCTTCTTCAGTTTCTAAAATTTTCTCGTCTCTTCATGAGTAACAGGTCATTACTACTAACAAGTCCTTGTTGGGTCGAGATTCTGACTAAAACAGTCCTTTCGTCTCCCTAACTCCCTAAATAAAACAACACCCGGTCAATCAGGCAGCGCCTATTAAAAACAGTTTTGTAATTGGAATTCAGAGAATTTTATTAACACTTGTGATTATCGAGTTGATGAATTTTCGTTGTAGAGAAGTACTTGGTTTCAAAAGCTGGCTCATGGCCGTGAGGAGCTGGTCATGGTTCATTTTTCCAGTGCGCATCCAATTTCTATTGATCTTCATTGATAACGGCGGAAAATCCATCTTGACTGGTCGCTTTTGGGATCAATTTGGTCGGGGTCACCTCAAGCTCCTATCATACTCCAAATTTATATACGTAAATATTTCCTTTTTCATCTCAATTTGAGATATATTTTAAAGCAGGGTTGTCCAACTGGAGGCCCGCGAAATGTTATTAGACAAAAATTCAGAAGTTGTCTTTTAATTCCTTCCTTGTGAGAAAGGTGTTACAATCATCGTTTGTCCATGGCAAGTGCTGTCCCGCGCGCCGAACAACAACACTGCGAGAGCCGCAGAGACTACTGCGCATCACAGCTCACGTGCACCAAACCTCCCTCCAAGTGCCACTGAGCTGACTGTCGTATGTCACTTCACTCCGTCTCGTCACCTGTTAAGTTAATTTCGTTTGTGTCATTAAAATAGAAGTGAATCATTGTCTGTTAACTCCTCCTTCGTCTTGATTTCTCGTCTTTAATTATTTTTATACCTTACATTGTTTCTTATTGTTACTTAAAAATATTAATTTATTGTTATATGGCCCGCAACCATATTACAATATATGTTAAGCCGTGGCCCATGAGGTCTTGCAAGTTGAATACCCCTGGCATATATTGTTCTCGAAGAACCTTGCGTCGTGTGAGTGCCTGAAAAAAGGAGGTCAATAGGTTAAGATTTACTGGTTTTAGGCATATTATATTTTAAGGTATCCGTACATCTTAATATGTATTCATACTCCACCCAAATATATTCACGAGGTGATAAACCTCTCTTCTCTGACCTTGGTGAGAACTAACTAGCTCTGTAGGGCATGGGTTCATCCTTCTCACCCGCCCCAGAATGAAACAAGTAATTATTGACGCCGATGGGTTAAACGTGGGTGGAATCCTCCCACGGCGATCACTTTGGAAAGCCCAGAATATCCTACCGGGTTCTTCTACAATCATTGTGCCACTCAACATATTACTCTCCTGCTCCCAAAATAACCGTGGCCACATCAATCTAATCACTTAGTGTCATCAAGTTAAACTTGGTTGAATCTGTTTCACCAAGTGTCTACTCCGCGCGTTTATACTTTTATTAAGTTAGGGTGAGGCATTTGATATTCCTTGGACACAAAACCTGAAGCAATTTGATTCGTTTTATCAACCATTGCTCGTCATGAAGTGATGCGCCGTGAAAGCTGTTAGCTTTCTCCGGACGGGAGCTGTATCCCGAATACGTCACATCTCGGACCCACGCTTTCCTACGGGGCAGAATTAATCTTCCCTGATATCACACCACACTTTCGGTTGATGACCGGCCTTCTACTCCGTCCTCCGGTTGAAATTAATCGTCCGAAATTATTACAGACCTTTTTTTCTCTTCCCCGAAGGCATTTACTTTTGACAAATAACCCTTGTCTTACTTCAAAATCAAATTAATATGGGTATCTTTCCGGGAAATGCCCAGCTAGCTTTTACAGCTGGCTTTTTTATGTGCTCTATTTCAACTATCACATCATAATAAATAAATATTGTGTTGCTTAGGCGCGCATCATAATTCGCTAGGTAAAATTTTGCCCTGATATTGCTGCCTACTAATACTGGCTGCATAAAACGTATTTTGTTAAAACCGTAATTTATAAATATTACATCGTCAATTTTTGGCTTGATTTGGGCTGCCATAGCAGAAAATAAAGATAATATAAAAAATCCATGAGCTATATTTGGCCCAAAAGCTCCCCCTTCTTCTATATGAAGCGGGTTGAAATCATTTGTTAATTCGGCAAATTTATTTATTTCACTCTGTTCAATAATTTTCCATGCAGAAGCACCTATGAAATTTCCCATATGTTTTTGCAAATATGGGGCTAACTCTACAAATTTAAGCATATTTTTCTATTTATAAATATATTAAAATTTAAGCAAACTTTATAGCCTATCTCTAGCTTTTAGGCAAATAATAGCTTATATTTCCAGCAGGACTAAATTATTATGACTTCAAACGTAGCCACTGTGGGCCTAGCACAAGCCTTATACCAGCGCAAAATAAACAATAATCCCATCCGACTGGGTTTGGTTGGTTGTGGTGAAATGGGCACCGATTTACTGTGTCGTACCGCCTTGATGGATGGTTTAGAAATATGCCATGTGGTTACGCGCAATCTACATAAAATATTTGCAGCGGGAACGGCATATTTTGGCGATAAAAATTTTGCCATAGAATGTGAGAATCTAGCCCAAGTTTATAAAACCATTGAGTTTGGTAAAATCGCTGCTAGCACAGATTTAGATCTACTCTTACAAAATGACTTGGTAGATATAATAATTGATGCTACAGGGCACCCTAATGCAGGGGCCGAAATTGGCTATAAAGCTTTGAACCATGGCAAGCATTTAGTGAGCATGAATTTGGAAGCTGATGTGGCTATCGGCATTGCCTTAAAATTTGAAGCTGAAAAAAATGGCTTGATTTATTCACTAGGCGCCGGCGACGAGCCAACAGCCTGTATGGAATTAATCAATTTTATTTCTGCCCTGGGGCATGATATTATAGCGGCCGGCAAAGGTAAGAATAATCCTTTAATTATAGATGCTACACCTGATAAATATGAGGAAGAAGCCTATCGCCGCGATATGAATCCGCGTATGTTGGTAGAATTTATTGATGGCTCTAAAACTATGGTAGAAATGGCGGCCATCTCTAACGCTACAGGCCTAGAAATGGATATTGATGGCATGCATGGAGCCGATGTTATGCTAAAAGATTTACATAAAATATTCATACCTGCCTCAGATGGCGGTATTTTGCAACATAGAGGAGTGGTAGATTATAGCTTGGGCAAAGATGTGGCTCCTGGCGTGTTTGTTATAGCCCATATGCCGCAGACTCGAATCAGAGAGCGTATGCAAGACCTAAAAATGGGCGAAGGCCCCTATTATAGTTTCTACCGACCCTATCATCTAACATCTTTGGAAGTTCCGCTAACTTGCGCACGCATAGCACTATACAAGCAAAAAGATATGCAAAGCTTAGATAAAATGACGACAGAAGTATGCGCTGTAGCGAAAAAAGATTTGCATATAGGCGAGAAGCTAGATTTTATAGGTGGCTATAGTTATCGTGCATATAATGTAAATATAACTAAAGCAAAGCAACAAAAAGCCTTGCCTTGCGCTCTATTAGAAGGGGCAAAAATAACTAAAAACATAAAAAAAGGCGAACTTCTCACCCGCGATAATTGTGAAATAGATAATTCGCTTTTCATTGTGCAATTGCGCAAAAAACAAGATGATTTATGCAAATGAGCTCTACAAAGCTTGCCATTCTAGCCTTAGGCGCGCATGAACAACACGCAAATCATCTGCCGCCCGAAACAGATAGCATAATAGCCCAAAATATTATTAAAGAACTAAAAAATATTTTTGGCCATAATAAAGATATAAAATTTCTTCCTACACAAACCATAGGTTATTCACCAGAACATTTATTTGATGCGCGCACCAAAAGCTTATCTTATATAGAAGCGGTGGAAAATATTGTGAAGCTGGCACCTCGTGATATAGACAAATTATTGCTTATAAACACACATGGCGGAAATTCACCCA
>WURS02447516.1:0-14428 GCA_011762765.2 Rhinocypha anisoptera
TTTATATTTTACACTTTTAATCTCGAGTTTTTATATACACAAGCCAAGGGTAGAACTTTTTTTAAAAGTTCAGATTTTTTTACAATACTTTCAAATATATTATAATAATCGAGAGAATAAATTTATAATTCTTATTTGAAGCAAACTATTGGTCTAAAATTTTGTTCCATTTGTAACTTAGCAGTTTTGAAAATAGGCAAAAATGTGTTAATTAAAATTCACACAAAATTTAATTTAAAATGAAATTTTATCTATAAAAATTGTAAATTAAAAAATAATAAATTAAAATGCACTTACAGTTGAGCTCATCTTCGTGTTGATTTCGACAATCGGCTCTTCCGTCGCACCTGGTGGAATCATAGTGAGAAAGAGAAAGAGAGAGAGAGAGAAAGAGAGAGGAAGAGAGAGGGGGAGGAATAGAGAGAGAGAGAGAGAGAGAGAGGAAGAGAGAGAGAGAGATAGGAAGAGAGAGAGAGAGAGAGAGTAGCAGAAAATAAGAGAAAGAGAGAGAACCACAAATTAGTTCACATCATTCAAGTGCAAATATATAGAGCGAGAGACTTACCAAAGGCTTCGATGAACCGAAATGCCATTATCACAGGCAATAAAATCTGTTATTATATATAAATAAAAAAATGAGTGAATTAATTAATTAATTAAAAGTACGCTCATAATAACTAATGATTCCAAATATATTTTGATGTGTGTCATTAATAATACAGAATATAGACTTGAGACTTGTGAGATAGATATAGTTTTTGCAATTAATCAAAATTTCAAATTCTCCGGAATTTTACGATTCTCCGACTCAAGTACAAATATATAGGCTTATTTTTGTAAGAAAAAGTTATCAAATTCAATAGCATAATAATAAAAATAATTTAATTAATCGCTAATTTTGAAATGTTGTTATTTTTACTTTGAAATTTGAAATAAAATTATTAATAATAATATGCCTTAATATTTATAGACAAGAAAATTGAAATGTGATCATGAAAAGTTCATCTATGTCAACATTTTCATGTGTGACCTTAGCGTAGATAGAGAGAGTTGGAGACACTAGTTGGAGAGAGAGAGAGAGAGAAACTAGAAAGAGAGAGAGAGAGCGAGAGAGAAAAAACGAAAGAGAGAGAGAGAGAGAGAGAGAGAGAGAGAGAGAGAATGAGACTCGTAGGCATTTGCAAAATGCTCTGTCTATGGAGTTTTAATTTTGCATTTAAAATTAATTCAAAATTAAATAAATTCCAACACTAAACTTGTGAAAATACAAATGATGATAATGATGATGGCGTCAATGGTGCCAGATGTTCGCTTTCTCTCTCTCTCTCACTCACTCTCTCTCTCTCACTCTCTCACTCTCACTCTCTTTCTTTCTCTCTCTCTCTCTCTCTCTCTCTCTCTTCCTTTCTATTCTTATTTTCTCCCACTCTCCTTTCTGTTATGTTTCTGTCTATTTTTCTACTTACAAACTTTACATAGAAGAAATGCTATGAGGCTAAATATCTCAATTTCCGGTATTTCCGGAAATTCTACCCTTTGTTTTTTACTTTATTTTTTCTTACTAATTCTTATTTCAAATTTATAAAAATACAATTTGTCATGTGTTTCGATTCAAGTTTAAAACAAACAAAAATTTTCAAAATATACTTAATTAAATATTATATTTGATTAAAAAATTATGTTAAACTATCTATATATAAGTATATGTTTTGTTTTATTTATTGAATCGATACTATCGATAGTAAAAGTCTACTCTTTGAATCACTATGGTAGAAATAGTGACCATTTTTCTATCTTTATTTTTAGTTAGAAAGCATACTTAATTAATATTCAAACAAAAATTTATTTGTTTAAAAAACTTTAACTTATGTAACAAATAAAAAGTGTTTTATCTACACAATAAAGTTTATTTGATCAAAAAATTTCCACTAATATTTACTCTTTGTTTTGTTGCACTTGAAATGATAAATAGAGAGAGAGAGAGAGAGAGAGAGAGAGAGAGAGAGAGAGAGAGAGTAAAAAGGCACTAGATCAAATAAGACTAAATACAAAAATAAATAAATAAATTCCCCAAAAACCAAAATGCCAAATGCAAGCTTGTCTTATTGATGTTGCCTTTTGTTGTTGTGCAAATCAAATCTAAAAGCATTTTAATTGAATGACGTAGAATATTGTTGTCAATTTTAGCACATCATTATTTTATCATTGCAATTAGTATTGATTGTATACAAAGAGAGACAAATACACAAACAAAATCACTTGATTAAATAGTTTTTTTTTCTCTCTCTCTCACTCTCTCTCTCTCTCTCTCTCTCTCTCTCTCTCTATCTCTTTCATCTCTCTCTCTCTCACTCTTTACATTTCACTCTTTTTCTCACTCTCACTCTCTTTCATCACTCTCTTTCATCTCTCTCTCCCTCTCTCTCTCTCTCTCTCTCTCTCTCTGTCTCTCTCTTTAACCTCTCTCTCTTTCTTTCATCTCTCTTCATTCTGTCTCTCTCTGTCTATTTATTTCTTTCTTTCTCTCTGTCTCACTCTTTACCTTTCTCTCTCTTTCTCACTCTCACTCTCTTTCATCTCTCTCTCTTTCATCACTCTCTCTCTTTTTAATCTCTCTTTCTTTCATCTCTCTCTCTCTTTCTAGAATCCCAAGTCAATACTACGTAAATCACACATTCAGATGAAGTCATTTGCTTTGAAAAGATTATCATCATCATTATTATTACTTCAGTACCTTCTACATAGACTCATCAAAGAAAGTTATGACAAGTTAGAATTGTGTATAGAAAATAAAAATGAGAAACAATAGCCAAAAATGTAACTCTTTTGTTTTATCTACTTTATTTTTGAGACAAATAACATTCTTTTAACTTTCATTGTTTTGTCTTTCTCTCTACACTTTGAATAATCAAATTTCTATGGGAATTCTCTCCCTACTCTCTCTCTCTCTCTCTCTCTCTCACTCTCATTCTCTCTCTCACTATCACTATCACCATCACTCTCTCACTCTCACTTACACTTCTATATATGACACGTTTCTCTATCTCACTTTTGAATTTCTTTGTCTATCTTTCAAGGATTCTCTTTACTTCCTTATTTCTCATTTATCCCAAAATTATCCCTCCCTCTCTCTCTCTCTCTCTCTTCAATTGTCTTTTCTCACTTAACTTTTCCTTCTCCATATATAAAAGTTTTACTTTAATAATAATTACCTTCTTGGTGATGATTGTTATAATATATATTTTTTCTTAACATAAAACGGGGAAATATATCCTAGAGTAATTTTCTATTCTCATTTTCTTATCTTTCTTCTTGTGACGTAATATCTTTGAAATCATAATATATATAATAAACTAAATTGTACTTAGAATCCCAACCAAGTTGATTTAAAAAACAGGCTTACTTTATGAAAGTTTTAACTAGATGACAGAACAACTCAGTATACAGGGAGCATCTTAAGTTGTACGCATGCATTTCTTTGAGTTTAACATGTTCTTCTGTGTGAAGTTCGGTTTGTGTGCTCTATCGGAATTTTAGCCTAAAGCAGTTTCAGTATTTTTGTTTGGAAACTTTCTTATAGATTTTGTTTTGGTGGCAAATTGCAGAGATAATTTTCCAAAATCAGTAACATATTAACAGTTTAGTGCAGTGAGAAAGTTTCTGAACAAAAATTGCTGATAAACTTTCCATAAACGAAACTTACCTTGTTGGTGGCACTGTTTCTCATCGGTGGCATCGACACAGTCGTTCACTCCATTGCACACACCATAGGCCTGAATGCACTGGCCATTGTCGCACTTGTATTCGCCGAACCAACACTCGCGATGTGCTGTAGTGAAAGAGAGAAAGAGGGTGAGCAAGAGAAAGAGAGAGAGTAAAAGAGAGAGAGAGAGAGAGAGAGAGAGAGAGATAGAGAGAGAGAGAGAGATAAAAGTAAGTTAGTAAGAGAGAGGGAGTAAAAGAGAAGGAGAGTGAGTATGAGAGAGAAAGTAAGAAAGAGAGAGAGTGAGTGTGTAAAAGAGAGTGAGTGAGTAAAGGTGAGAGTAAAAAGAGAGAAAGTGAGTAAGAGAGATAGAGAAAAAAGTGAGTGTGTAAGAGAGAGTGAGTCAAAGAGAGAGAGAGAGAGAGAGAGAGAGAGAGAGAGAGAGATTGTTGTGAGATAAAGTGAGCTACCAAATTGAGTTTAACTTTACTTGTGTTGAAAACCAAATCAAATCAAGCTTCTATTCTCTCTCTCTCTCTCTCTCTCACTTGGAAATCTCTCTCAATGTGAGAGATAGCGTGTATCTGCATGCCATAATGTATACTTCACTACCCATCACCAACAGTCTATTTCACAAATCTAGTGTAAGTGAGCTTTGAGTAGCTCTCTATCCTTTGGCCTATGTCCGGTTCCGGTTGACGTGACTCTCTCTCTCTCTCTCTCTCTCTCTCTTTCTCTCAATTTCCCTCGCTCTCTCTCTCTCTATTTCTCTCTCCCCTTTCTCTCTCCCCTTTTTCTCTCACTCTTTCTCTTTCTCTCTCTCTTATCACACACAGCTACACTTGACCAATTTTGACCTTTTGGCTTGGTGGCTCGATGACAGGACTGTGTCCAGACTGGAGATGAGTATTTCACTCTTTTTCCTCTTTAATTTCTTTCTCTATCTCTCTCACTTATTAGCTCTCTCTCTCATTTGATTAGTCTCTCTCTCTCTCTCTCTCTCTCTCTAACTATTGATAGCCATTACCCGTTGAGTAGTTTGAGTGAATGTGGGTGCAACACCGTGAACAATGACCATCTGTCTTTGCCTCATTTTCTCTCTCTCTCTCACTCTCATTCTCTCTCTCTCTCTCACTCTCATTCTCTCTCTCACTCGCATTCTCTCTCTCACTCTCATTCTCTCTCTCTCTCTCTCTTTATAACTTCCTCTCATATTAATTCCCGGGTATCATTGTGAAAAGCCTACCTGAAAGCTAGGCAATGTGTACCCATATAAAACGCCCAAAAATAGCGCCAACAAACTAACCAAGAATAGATTAATTTCACTTTGACAACTTGAGAGAACATGATATGATAATATAGTAGTATAACATGATTTGTAGTCTCGCTCAATTGAAGACCATCCATCATTTCATCTCATTTTAGAATCATTTAGATAACCACTGAAATCTCATTTCTTCAATTTCCGGGAATACGATTGCCAAATTGTTTGTCATACCTTTTTTAGTTTGATTCTGTTTAAGAGGAAAAATACATGATTTTTTATTAAAAAATTTATTTAAAAGCTTTATATAAAAAAGATTTATTGTGAAACATTATTGAGACTAAATTGTCAATTAACCGATCGTTTTTGGATAACTATAGTTTTTAAATTTTAGTGCTCGGGGACTCACCACAAGACTGATAAATCTTGTACACTTCGATTAGGTGTCATGCACATATCACGTGAGCAGGAAACAGATTTTTAAATTTGTAAAACCAATATTACTAATAGTAAAATTCAACTATCTCAATCTTCCAAACTTATCTCACGTGAAATGTGCATTACGCCATTTACTATAGTTCCTTACAGTTAAAGTGCACAACACAAGTCTTTTCAACTCTTAATGAAGAATGATGTTGAACACAGATGCTTCTGAACAAAATGGATAGAATGCGAAAGAATGGAGAAGCAGAAGAAAAGAAGAAAAGAAAAAGATCGAAAAGAAGGAGAAAGAGAGAGAGAGAGAGAGAGAGGGAGTGCATTGAATGTTGCTGCTCTAATTGGGATTGAGTAGAGAAGACACTCCAGGAGACTTGTCCAGACATGGCTAGTTTGTCGAAATGTGACTATGTCAATAAAGTATCCATGTCTGCAAATCACTGCTTAAAAGTGAAAATAGTTTAACTTGCAAAGGAAAACAAAACCAATATTAAAATTACAACAATCAACGTTTAAATTGCATATTAAAAAATTTAGTACACTTTGAATGCATGTAAACTTGCGGTTTTATTATTCTAAAAAAATTTAATTTATCAAAAATAGTAGCTTTGCCTAAAAAATTCGAGTTTACATTGATAGGAAACATTCTTTATACATATTGTTTCATCTAAGTGTGTAGTTTTTTTAAGTCAAACAGAATATACTCAGTAACAAAAATAGAATAGAATAACTTTTAATTTGAAATCAAGAAGGCAAGTTGGCAAGTTTATTCAGTGGTAGAAGAGGTAGTGAGTGGTGATGAGTGGGTGGCACGAGTGTTGCACACTGGTCCAGTCGGTCCTAGCTATTGTTGTTGCAAGCTTGTTGTCCACGCTCCACTGATTCGTCGGCTCGGTGTCATCGCCCCTAGCTTGAGCTCGATGAGTGATCTGAGAGCTAATTGAATTGTTCTGTTGTTGTTGGCGTGTCGCCACAGTGTCCTCCATAAATCTCGAGTGTAGCTCTTGTCGGCGAATCCGTGCAAATGGGCCCATTCGTGGATCGAGAATGTAACGGAGGATGGTCTTGAACCATGAAGTGTGATAGCAGAGAGGTTCGTAGAATTCACGGGCAATCTCGCGTACCCGAGGTAAAAGGGAACTTGGGATTGAGGGAAAGTCATGGTGTTCCACGTGGTAGCCTACGTTGAATGCCAAGAGGTTCATTGAGCCATAGTAAGAGAACGTATCAGGCACGAGAAGACGGTCGCTCAGCCACTTTTGATGGGTTTTAAGCTTCTCCAAATAGTCACTCTCGTAGAAGAATACGTAATGTTCACTGAGAAAGTGACCTGCCATTGGGTGGAGTCCAGTGCAGACAAGAGTAGACATGATCATATAGGCGGTCACATGCCAGCCCAAAGTCACACCCGCTAGATAGTTAAAAGCAATTTGAACCAGTACGTTGACTGCTTCGAGAAATTCGATTGCTTTCGGTGCCACATAAAGTGGACGTATTGTGTAGAAAGCAGGTTGAAGAATGAGCCACAGTACTTTCCGTACGGTGGTATTGAAGAAACGACCCTCCCACTCGGTGGGTACGTCAGTGTCGAGTTGTTTGCCTAAGAATCGATGGTGATCGGCGTGATACTTGCGAAAGGTGATTGAGGTGGGTAGGCCAAGTGGAAGATTGGCTACGATGCCAAAGAGTCGATTGGCAATCGGTCGGCCATAGCCATAAGCTTGATTGTGAGATATGTCATGAATTGCCAAGGTTAACGAGTGATTCAACACGCCACCAAAGAAGTAAGCCGCTAGAAAGAGATACCACCACGAGGTGACACCTTGAAGGAGGTAGAAAGAGACGAATTGAACTGCCACAACACCCAGTACTCGCCACTTGAAGGTGAAATCGTGTACCATTAGTTGGCGTATTTGGGGATACTTGGCGAGGATCGCCGCGCGACGTCTTGTGTGGGTGTGATAGTCATCGGTCCAGTCGTAGTCGGTTCGTGACACTTGACCTCCCATCGCTCGATCGATCAATCAATCAATCAGTCAATCAATCGGGTGCTAACGCGAAACAAGTCAATTTCAGATCAGTCTCAACTCGTTTGTTACCCAAATATAAAACAAACAAATTACAAGCAAAGCAAAGCAAAGCAAAGCATAAATAACAGCAACATTAATTTATTTGTTTTGTTAGAACAATTCAAATTCAAAAAATTTAACAATGCTATAGAAACTTTGCAAACCAATTAGAAGTCTAGTTGACCAGTTTTCTCTAAATCTATTTCTTAAATGTAAATCCGGTTTGCTTTTGGAACTTGGCATTTACATCCTATTCACCCTCACTTAAAGATTTTTTGAATAGTTTTTCATTAGTAACCAATTTAATATTGAAACCTTTTTTTTCAATTTGGAACCAACATTAAACTGTTTGCATTAATTTTGAGTTAATTTTGAGAGGCATCAGTCAAAGTTTTGCCATTCTGTTCGATATTTTAACGGAAGAATTAAAATTTTCTACTTCATAAATGCAAATAAAACTTTTTTTATTAAAAATTTTTTAATTCAAGTTTGAACAACGCGTGAAAGAGGTAAGATTCGAGAAAGATTAGAACAATGTTTGCTATAATATATAAAGAAATAGAATTTTTGGCTAATCGAAAAATGATCCAAAACTGTCATCAGGCTTTAGCTACTAAACTTAATTCAAGTTTCTCTATCTCACACATTTACTCTCTCTCTCTCTCTCCCTCCCTCTCTCTCTCTCTCTCTCTCTGTCTTTCTCTCTGTCTCTTTCTCTCTGTCTATGTCTATGTCTCTCTCTCTCTCTCTCTCTCTGTCTCTCTCTCTCTCTCTCTGTCTCTGTCTCTCTGTCTCTCTCTCTCTCTCTCTGTTTCTCTCTCTCTCTCTCTCTCTCTCTCTCTCTCTCTCTCTCTCAGACACTTCAAAAATCTCCCAAGTGACTCATTTGGAGCGCTCACCATAGCAAGGACATTTGGACTGTGGTGGTGATCGGGGTGAAATGCCGATTTGTCTAAATTCCAAACAGCTCTGGATCGATTTTGGAACAGCCACAGTAAGTGCGTCAAAGTTTGAAGAGGAGAGAAACAAAAATTCCCAAGAGAGATTAAAGAGTAAAAAAATAAGTTACGTAATTTAGTTGAACACACAACAAAGCCATTATTAGCTTTTCCAAACACACACACACAGAGAGAGAATTATAGACAATTGACCACTTTGAAAAGGTCTTAAAATTGATGGGAAAACAAATTAAAGTAGTTCAAACACTTTTTAGTTGATTAATAATTTAGGATTTCAACAAAAAAAACTTTGCCTCAAGACAAAACTGTCTGCCACTCTCAACACACACAGACAAATAGAGATTGGTTTAGAAATAGATCAATGAAATTTCTTTTTCAAAATGAATTGAAAATTTTAAAATGCACAATTTGTGAAGAACATCATTTGTTATGGCTCATTTTTTTAAAAAATAAAGTTTAAAACAATTGAAAGTAGCTCTGGATAAATAAACATAAAAACTATTTTAAGCGAAGGAAGAGATAATAAATACCGGAAGTGAATGAAGTACAATCAAATGAGAGATAAAGCAATTTTTGCGAATCCAACAAAATTAACGCATAGTTACCAAACATACCTCGTACCATGTAACGTCAATGTGATTACGTAATATATTGCGAAAAAATCAATTGCTTATCATATATGCATGCAACATAATTCAAACAGATAAACCCAAAAAACAACTTAAATTTGTAAATGTATAAACCGATCAAAACAGTTAAACCTTCTACACAGACTTCAACATATGAGAATCAAGTTTTAAGGTAAAACTTGTGTTATTAAGATTTATATTGTGATCTATGAGAAATGGTTCTTTTTTCAGTGTCATACTTCACACTTTCGATTCATCATCATTGTATCATCATCAATATTATTATTGGAGTTGCATGTGCAATGATATTGTCAAATTGACTCTCTCTCTCTCTCTCTCTTTCTCTCTCTCTCACCCTCTCTTATTCTTTCTTCTCTCTCATTCACTCTCTCTCTCTCTCTCTCTCTCTCTCATTCACTCTCTCTCTCATTTTTTCTAATTCTCTCTCTCTCTCTTTAACTCTCTCCTCTCTCTTGTATTCCTTTACTCTCTCTCTCTCTACCTTCCTCTCTCACTCTCTTTCCCTTCTACTTCATTTAAATTAAAGTTTAACTATCTCTCTCACCATTCTTTCACTCATTTTTCTTTCTCCACTTCTATTTAATGTTTTTTCTCCCTCTCACATTCACTCTCACCTTTCTCTCCCTCTCTCACTCTCTCTCTCTTTCACAAACTAAAATCCGGTGCTCTCTCGATTCATTTAGTTCTCATTTGAATAAATCTACCATTAAACCATTTGCTACAGCAAAAAGAATGTCGTTCCAGGGACAAAGCAGAGAGAGAGAGAGAGAGAGAAAGAGAGAGAGAGAGAGAGATAGCGAAAGGCTTCTCCAACCTAGCTAAAAAAACCTAAGCAATAATAATAACTAACTCTAATTGTCATACATGACACCACCCGAATAGTTGACCTTAATATATCACACTACTGCACACCGAAAAAAAGTTGTGTATTTAACAATCATTGTCAGGGATGAGAGAGAGAGAGAGAGAGAGAGAGAGAGAGAGAATAAGGGAGGGAGAGAGATAGAAAGAGAGAGAGAGAGAGTAAAAGCAATTAAAAGATCAATCCTCTATATCTATTATCAAGGAAAGGAGTGTGTGTGTGTGTGTGTGTGTTGTATGTAAACATACACAATGATAAGATAAATGGTGAAGATTGAAAACAACTATTATTATTAAATTATTATTATTTTTGTTTGCTCTTCTAACTCTATTTTTATACTCCCTCTCTCTTTCTCTCTTTCTCTCTCTCTCTCTCTCTCTCTCTCTCTCTCTCTCTCTCTCTCTCTCTCTTCCTCTTTTCCATTCTCTTTTTTCACTCTTTTTCACCCACTCTTTCACTCTCTCTTTATTTCTTACAACTAACTTACTTACTCATCTTATCGCAATGACACTTACACATGTTAAATTCAATTTACTCAATCATCCAAAAATAAAATCAACCGTAAAATAGGCTTCAAAATCAAATGTTAGCAAACTTAAAATAAGACTTTCCGATTCACTGGCCTCAAGAAAATAAAAGAGAAAAAGTGAATGAGAGAAAGAGAGAGGGAGAAAGAGTAAGAGAGTAGAGAGAGAGAGAGTGAATGAGAGAAAAAAGTTAGAGAGAGAGAGAGAGAGAGAGAGAGGTCACACCGTCTCTCCCAGCAAGAGTTTTATTTCGTGACATTTCGCCAAAACCAAGGTTAGTGTTAACAAAAGTTTGTATTTTATCAAACGTTATTCACGTTATTAACGAATATTTCTGTGTATTAAAGAGTGGTAACCGGAATACTTCTGTTCTTGAATTTCACTGTAAAATTTTGCACGCGTTACACCAGACTGACCAGGTTTTTGAGGTAGGCTGTTTCTTTTTCCGTTTTGTCTTTGATTTTACTCGATCACTCGATCGATTAAAATCGCGGCGAATAACGCATTTTGCGTTGCATCGTCCGCAATGGAGCAATAGTGTCGGTGTTCTCCACGCTATTATTGGAGGCAAGCGACACTCCATCTGGTGTCAGCGGTGTCAAACGATTTCGCCGCTCGAGAACTGAGGTTCCAGTGTTGCTCAGGCGGGAGTTCAATCAATCCGGGAATATTTGCCCTCCACGATGCTTTACTCCTTTGAACACGGACTCTCACTTTATAAAACGAAAAATGGGCGGCGTGGAAAAAAGTGCCGGCGGTAAATTACACGAATATGAACGCGGGGCGGTGTTGGCTCGGGTTGGGAATAAGTTACGAATGGAAGAAATGATTTGAGGGTCCTCTCCTTCCGCCTATTCCCCCACCCCCCCCCTCTCCTGCAATTTATCACGGCGGTTGTGTTTACGGCCGTAGCTAGCGTTTATCGCGTCCCTTTCTTCCTTATGCCCCCTTGCCACAGTGCCTGCCCTGCCAAAGGCAGTCCCTCCGCCTCCCTCTTTCCAAATGGCATCCATTGCAGCCATCTCTCAATCCCTCCCTCCAGTTCTCAGGCAGGCGGGCTCCGCTTTCTTCTCTGCATTCTTCATGGTATGTCCAATTGCATGCAACACACTCTAGACAATGTCTCCACTCGGATAATTTCATCGTGCGTCCACACCATATCAACTGTTTTTGTGCATTTTTTTAAAGGTGATTTACATTATTTTACGTCTAAAATTAAAATAAATTATCAACGACTACATCTGCGATATCATGACCAGGTGTGAACATGATGCAGTGACATCGAAATCGGTCAAAACAAAGTATGTTTTTTTTGGTTTAAAATTTAAACAAAAAAATAAACAATTTATTTTGTTTAAACTTAAAGAGCATAAAAGTTTTCAAACCCATTGATAAAAAATTAATCGATAATAATATTGAAATTTGATGCCACTGAGTGTCTCCGCACACCGCTGCGTAAATCAAGCGAAGATCCCGTTATCAATCACGGCGAGATTGATTGGGCCGTATTCTCGAAGCTCAAGTTTAAACTACATATTTATGTTTATTATATAACGAAAACTATTTATTAAATAAATATATTTAACTACATATCTATATATTTTATTATATATATTAACTTTATTTATAAAATACATATATTTATCCATAATTTTTATGACGATATTAGGGCCGGTTTGTTACCCGAGGGTAAAGATCTCAAGTAGTACTGAAAAATGTGAAAATTCAGACATCCGCGATATAAATATCATGTCTGTTTCGCACCCCACCCCCCCCCCCCCCCCCCCCCCCCCCACCCCCCCCCCCGCCCCCGCCCCCCCCCCCCCCCCCCCCCCCCCCCCCCCCCCCCCCCCCTCGGGGGCTATGTTTCCATCCCGCGAATATCCAAATCCCTGCCAGCAGAGAGACGCGAAGTATTAAGTACGCCTCCTGATCCCTCCCGCGTCTCTGCGTCTCACCAACAAATGTGCAGCCAAGAGCTTGAATCTCCATGCAATCCTCCAGGCCACACTCCCAACCATATCTGGAAGAGTGTACTTCGATCATAGAAATCATCATAGAAAGTTGTTGAGATGTGAACTGCCTAACACGTTCCATAGGGCTTTCCATAGGCTGCTCCATATACTGTTCCATTTAGTGTTCCATAGGGTTTTCCATAGGCTGTTCCATATGGTGTTCCATAGGGTGTTTCATATGGTGTTCCATAGGGCTTTCCATAGGCTGTTCCATATGGTGTTCCATAGGGTGTTTCATATGGTGTCCCATAGGGCTTTCCATAGGCTGTTCCATATGGTGTTCCATTGGGTTTTTCAATAGGGTTGAAAAAGGCTCGTGTCCTGGTGGCACGCACTCTTTTTTCCAAACACTTTAGGGCTGAAATTTAGCATACCTGGGTGTCGTACGCCTACTTAAACGACCTTTTTTACAATAATTTTCGTGAATTTTATTTATTTTTTTTTATTTTGAACACGCTCGTAAAATTTTTTCGCGCCGACAGCGAAACTGTTTCATTCGTTTCAATTTTGTTCACTGGTGGTGTAAATATTATTAAAATACGCATCTTAATATCATGGTGAGTATTACTCGGTCGATATATATACACAGAGTTTACGCCAGAGACGTCTCTGATGCGTCATCGGACGGCATGGATACAGTGGGCGGTCGGCTGGAAAACGCGAGTGGAAGGTCGCACGGCGCGCAGCGGTCCTCGTCTGCGCATCGAGGCTAGCCCACGGCGCAGGGGCGTTCCTTTTTTATCCAAATCGGCAGGTGGTGTTGCCCGTGCTTCCTTCTTTTTGCGAAATCCCTGTGGCACTCGGCCTATAGGATGCGATTGCAAACAGGGGAGCGATGCGTGAGAGAAGTCGTGTGGAGTGTCACTTCCAATTTAAAGGACTGTTATGACCAACGCAGCAGTGTTACAAGCTTATTGGAAAAGTCAGGTTGTGAAACACTCGCTGAGCGAAGGTCGAGGTACAGTTTAAATCTTTTAGGCAGATTTCAGGAGGATCATTTCAACGATGAGCTCAGAAATATATTATACAGGCACCGACATACTATGGTAGATTAGATCTGGTACATAGAACAAGTGAGTTAGGATGCAGAACAGATAGATATAAAATGTCATTTTTTCCTCGCACAATTAGAGATCACAATAAAAATAATCACATGTCCGGAGTTAGCAATAAGGGTAGTTAATGTATATATGTATATTTTCTTACTTGTATTTATAATGTAGTTCCTCGTCTTGACCTTGTACTTTGTAAGCACATTTTTAGTTGTCATGCATGCTTGTTGCGAGAGGTCTGACATTGTCCAGCATGTTTTGTAGTTCTCGTAGCTGACTTTGCATGATAGTTTCTTCTTTTTGTGCGTAATGCATGACTTGTATCATGTGCATTGGGAGTGCGTGTGAATGCATGGTGGTGACCAACCCCCTGCCACAAGCCCTTGTAGCGGCTTGCAGGGTATTATGTAGATGTCCTCCCATGTGAAAAGACGACGTCGTCATCGGGTACCGGATGATGACGCCAAGGGTTAAAAATAGTCGTACCTTTTTTTTGTGGAATACAGTTTTTAAGATCATTTTATTACAAAATGAACTTCCCACAAAGTTGAGCCTTAAGCTCGTTACACAAGACGCCATTCCTTGGGCAAAAAATGTACAAGAGATTGCCCGCCATGTTTTGAGTCGTGTGCCATAGTGAATAACTTGCCATCTGGAGGTGGCACCAGAGGTTTTCTGACAGTTACACATGATAAAACGTGCTCTATTTCCGTCATTTTTATTGTGCCTGTTGTGAGAGTTTACGTGAAACTCGGCGACTAAAAAACATCATTCAAGGTTAGCATTCTGTTTTATTTCCATTTAAAACGGAATTCATTATTTTTATCTCATATGTTGATGTATAATTAACATATTTTAGTTATCACTAATAATGTGTAAAACGTGCTAT
>WURS02447527.1:0-14427 GCA_011762765.2 Rhinocypha anisoptera
AAATGCTCCAAGGTCCTCTTATGAAGACAGTGCTTATCTCAAAGATGAAAAGTGATATCTACATTTTTAAGTTTTAGAAATTGTCAGCACGGTGTATTTAATCAAATTTGAAAAAATCTCGAAAAAATTCCAACGGGAAATAGGTCCGGAGCATAATAGGTTAATCTCATTGTCATTGTTGGTCTTTATCGACATCTTTCTCGCTCACACAAGAATAGTTCCAGTGCAAAGAAATAGGATTGTTTGCTTGCTGTGCAATGTTTTTGTTGTTTCACGATTCCACAATCTTGGTAACTGCGTCACCGAGTTTCCGATGGTACAATTAACATGCCAAAATTCTATATAGTTTTTAAGTGCTCCTAGTGCGCCCTTTTTAAAGCTTGGGTCACGAGTCGGCCGCGACCAGTTAAATCATTTTAATTGTATTGAATAATGCTCAATTTAAGCTCAAACTAAGCAAATTAATGATGTGGTCAACTAGATCAATCTTGTCACTGTTTGTTTTTACTAAAATCTTTTTCCCGCACACAAGAATAGACCCAGTACAAAGAAAAACTGCTTGCTTACTGTGCAAGCTGATTTTTTGTTTTTTCACGATCCCGTTGCGGCAATCTCAACTGCACCACCAACCGCTAGTACGGTTTACATGCCAGTGCAATATAGCTTTCGCGTACCCATAGTGTGCTCCATGAAGGACTTGGGTTACGAGTCGGTCGAGATCTGTTAAAGCATCTTAATTGGTATTGAATGAATAATCAATTGAAGCTCAAATCATGCAAATTAATGCCTGAGGACAACTAAATCAATCTTGTCACTATTAGCTAGCAAGTGCTTGCGCGCTACGCAAATCAATGACAGTGAGATGACACTCCCTGTCTACGTGATCATCGTTGTCACTTTGGGCAAACCGATGGCATGACTTGAATGCCAAAGCACGAGTCGGCCGTCAGCATTTTAACCAACAGTTGTGTTGAGTGATGACCAATTTAGTCACTCTAATCAATGACACGAGTCTCATCCCGGTAGCGGGATTTAAGTTGCAGTCCTTATTGTAAATTAACTCAATTTTTAGGGAGTACTCAAACTCTTTTTGGGTGTGGTGTACAAAATAAATATTATCACTGTTGGCTTGCATTGGCATCTCTTGTTTTTCCCCTTTTTCTCTTTTCCCCCCTCTCTCTATCGCAGTCCTGAGCCATCCCAGAGCAAAGAGGAACCGCTCGCCTACTATGCTAGTTGAAATTTTTGTTTTTGTTGTTTCGTAATGCAGTATGCAGCATGGATCCGTGGGCGTCAGTCAGTGTGTGTGTGTGCGTGTGTGCGCTATCCAAATCGGTTCTTCGTCACTGCGCATGTGATGAGTGCCAATCGGTTGATTTAGGTTCGCCACTGACGGTGCATTGGATGGCATTAGCAGCTAGACGGCAGCGAGCTTTACATCTTGCGCCAAGCGCTACCAAGCGCTGCCAATCTTGCTAACCATCACTGGCCGCCAACATCTTCGGTTTCGGTATCAAAGTGCCCTTGATGGTGTGTCGAGACGCACACACCACACCAAAAACTCATCCAAGATGTGACATAAATATATATCGTTATATATATTTATATCAATTTAGCTAGTTTCAATATTTTTCATTTTTTAATTGTTTATTGGTGATGCAAGTGTGCGTGCGTTGAGTGTGTCGTTTTCAACGAGCGTCTTCAAACATTATCGCAGAATGAAATTTGACCTTTTTGATAGATCTAACGAGTGTAATACGCGTCGCACATCAACGGCACTCAAATGAAATTTAATCCGAATAAAATCAGAGCAATTGTTATTTGAAATCAACTCAAATTTACACCTCTTGCAATTGACACCGTACGTCACACAAGAGTTCCGAGAACGACCCCATCAAGAAGCAAATCGAATCTATATCCTTTCGCCCTTTTCTTCAACTAATTGGTTTCTTTGTCGTCGTCGTTGTTCGCTTTGCATACGAGACTAAAAGCAAGCCACTTGAATAACTTGACAACCAAGCACAATTTACAAGTGCCAATACCGAGAAGAAAAGAGACTCGTTCCACTCCACTCTCAAACGGGTCCCGCTTTTTCCCAAGCCATCTCAATAACTCACTTTGGTGTGGCACGTTTATGTCTCTTTTGGTGTTGTTGTTGTTTCGCAATAACCAACCGCGGAGACCCGTGCCAGGGATGTACGCTTGGTGTTGCTATGCACTGGTGCGCATGTGCGTGGCATCGATGATCCACTTGGCTCACTGTGTATGTATATATATGTTCTGGATCACCGTTGGAACGGGACCATCTGGCTCCATCCATAAGGTGGGTGGAGCACACACGTGACGCAATAACTTTGGATCAAGTTGACATCTTTACTCGGTTACTGATAAACTCGGCGCGCCATCTATCGGCCACCAATTCAACTCCACTATCACGTTTGTTCCCATTGCTTTCTTCATTATCTCACTTGCTTGCTCTCTCGCTTTCTCTTTCGCGCTCCCACTCTCTATCTCTTTTTGCTTTTCTCTCTCTCTCTCTCTCTCTCTCTCTCTCTCTCTCTCTCTCTCTCTCTCTCTTTATCTCTCATTCGCGCGCACACTCTTGCTTTTATTTCCCATTTTTTCTTTAATTTCACTTGCTTCACATTGCCTTGATTTATAAATATTATTATCATTATTATTATTATTTTCTTAAGCACACATACACATATATTTTTTGTTTCATTCCTTTTTCTATCTCTTATAAAATTTCTATTTATCTATTTCTCTTTCGCCCTCGCTCCATCGTCCTCTCTCCTTCTCGTATTTCATTTTGGTTTGATATCTTTTTATCTCATTCTCTCTCTCTCTCTCTTTTTCCCGTTTCTCGTTTCTTTCTATCTCACACACTTTGGCGCTGCTTCTCTCTTTTTCTTGCTATCATTCTCACATTTCGTTTGCTTTCACTTGCTTCACTTTGCCTTGTTTTTATTGTTTTGTTTATTCTATTAAACACATACACATATTTTTTTGTTTTATTTTTTTATTTCTTTTTAATCTCTTATTTTCTATCTACTTGTACTTTTTCTTTCTCTCTCACTTTCGCTTTTCTCGTTCTTTCTTGCTAACGTTTTCTAATTTGTTTGATTTCACTTGCTTCCATTTGCCTTGTTTGCCTTGTTTTATAAATCTTATTATTATTATTTTTCTAAATACATACACATACTTATATTTTTTGTTTCATTCAATTTTTTATCTCACTTTCTCTTTTTCCTTTCCTTTTTCCTTCTCTCTATCTCTCACTTTCTCTGTCTCTCTCTCTGTCTCTCTGTCTCTCTCTCTCTCTCTGTTTTACTTTTCTGTCTCTTGCGCACACAATTTTGTCCTTTTTCTCTCGTTTTCTTCCTTTCCTTATTTTATCTTTCAGCTTGCTTTCTCTTCTACTTGCCATTCTTTTTTATTAATTCATATCTTTAACTTGCCTTTTATTTCTATGTTTTTTTGTTGATTCGTTATATTTTATTTAATTTTTTATTTTTTTAAATTAAAGTTTATTTATTTTTCTTTACACATACACATAAATTATTTTCTCAGTCTCTCTCTCTCTCTCTCTCTCTCTCTCTATATTCTCCTTCTTTATCTCTATCTCTCTCTTTCTCTTAATCTATTCCAATCTGTTAATCTCCTTCTTGCTATTTCTCAATCTATCTTTGCTCTCTCTCTTCTCTCTCTCTCTCTCTCTCTTTCTTTTTCATATCCTTATTCCCTCTTTCATTCCACATTTTCTCCATCAACCTGTCTTCTTATTTTCCTTCTCGTGTCTCAATTAATTGAATTAAACTTTCCTTTATCAACTTGTTTTTTCAGTTTTTCCTACATTTTAAATTCTATCTATCTATTTTATAATCTGCCTATAACTTATTTTGCCTGTTAAATTATTATTATTTTATTTAATGTCTTTTATTTTTTCTCTTACTATAAAGGATATTATTTGAGCTTCCACAATTGATATATCGCCTTTCAACTTGCATCTATCAATCTTACTATCTCCCTTTCTCTCTCTCTCTCTCTCTTTAATTTTGTGATTGTTTATTTATTTTTAAATTTTTCATATTTATTTTCTTTTATTTTCATATGCTTTGGTTTTTTCATATTTTTATTTTTTTTAAATTTTTCCCCACACATCCTCGCCATTCTCTCTTTTTTTCTCTCTCTCCCTTACCCAATGCTAACCACTTAATGCTAACCAAAATTTGCAACATCAATTTTGGTTAGCATAAAGGAAGATTCCAGTTGCGATTTGTCAATCTCAAAACAAGTTTGCTCGCTCCCTCTCTCTCTCTCTCTCTCTCTCTCTCTCTCTCTCTCTCTCTCTCTCTCTCTCTCTCTCTCTCTCTACTGGTCAAAAGCAGCATGAAATTGCACTTGACAAGTTTCATCACACTAAATCAACCAAATCACTTGGTTTGTTTTACTTTTCCACTCAAACTAATCCCAAGAATGCGTTTGACAACTTTAATTTTGATACCACTTGGCATGAATTTATTTTTGATTTCTGATCTCAATCCTGCTCCGTGAAAATTGACGTTTTATTTTTAAACTACTACTTATCAAAGTACACTCTGTGTGTGCGTGTGTGTGCAAGTGAATTGACTAACACTGCAACAAAAATAATTTAATTATTTTACCATTTGGTTTAACCAAATACATTCAATGCATTCAATACTTTGAATTTCAACACAGTGCGTGTGTGTTGGTGTGATATTATCTTCTGGATTAAACATTCCAAGACTACGTTCCAAATGTGTGCTATTTTTATCTACCTTAAACATTGATGAAATCACCGATTTAGTCGTGAATTAAATTCTACACAATTTAATTGCAATTTTTATTCCTAAACAATCAAACTTATAAAGCGACTATAAACGTTACAAACATTCGAAAATTATTTTTGTTTTGATTATCAAATTTCTCAATGTTCTTATCTGGCTTACAAGTTTTATTCAACATAAATGAAAATATTGTTATTTTTTCAACAACAAAAACCTTTTGAGATGGTTTTAATACAGTGTTATGGAAGTTTTAATCTTCCGTCTTTTTTATTTTGCTATGGGACTAAAGTCATCTCAACACAACCCCAATATTCGTATCATTACAAATATTGATTATTGTTGGTGAATCAATCAGCATTAATCTAATCATTATTTCAAGTCAACACAGAAACAAAGTATCTAATGTGATCCTTGTTCAGTGCTCTATTAATGTGACGATCGAGTTCTTAATTGAATCAAAATGGTTTGAATTTGAATTCTAACCTATTCAAATATGCACCGGTTTTTATTTCACTGCAGTGAATTTATTTTTTATTTTTTGAATTAAAATAACTTTATCATCATTGAACACTTTCTATTTTTATCACATAATTATTTAATCTCGTGTTATTTTTGTATTGTTTAAAATATAAACAAGTTATAAAAATTATATGCTATTTAAAATTTAAGAAAATTATGGAACAAGAAGATAAGCCGATGAATGAAAAAATAACCATTCTTGAACAGGCATTTTTGTTACTTAAAAGTGAATTGAGCGAATTCAATAATAAAACCGTGTACTCAATTCAAAACTGTTATGAGTATCACGAAGAATTGGCCCAAGAGAATAATAGAGTGAATTTGTTTCCCGAACAAGTCTACAAATTGTATATTGAGGTTTTACACTTTTGCAAAGATTTGCCAGTCAACAAACGACGAGAATTGGACGTTTTGGACGGTGACAAGTCAGGTCTATTTTCCTTTTCAGAATTGCTTGAAAAAATCGTTAGTGCCAACCAACTGTTGGATTTTTTCTACCTATGCTTTTTTGACTTTAAGCAAAGTCTGTATGAGGTTGCACTCACGTATCATCGTAACCTAGACTCGATTACACCTAAAGAATCAATTTTTTTCCGTACTCAAATGCCCAAGATGGAGGAGTTTATTGCAGCGTTTCCCAGGGTGCCTCCGAGGTACTACAGAACTCAGAACAACAACCCTCATCGAATTGGGTGTCGAATATATAATGCTTCTAGTCGGCAATCCGTGGTGAGCCGTGCTTCTCAAGCATCGCAAACCGAACCAATCGTTCTGCCGAGAAACCCTCCAACCGTAGAGGTGTCCATTCAAGCGCCAGTTGTAGAAGTTGAAAATGTGCCACAACAAGCAATCCAATCTGAGCCATCTGGGTCGGGCCAGAGTGTCTCAGTGGAAAGACCAATTGGGAGTCAAGCTCAAGCAAGAGAAACTCAAGCTATGAATGTCGATCCATCTTCTTCTCTACAGTTGCCGGTTGATGAACCCGCTATTGAAAATGCAATGGGTGACAATGATGATGATGCTGCTTCTTTTAATCTGGACAACTACATTGATGATATGTGGATCAGTTCGGATATATCCAATGACCTTTATTCAACTGGCAGTCCTTTTCTTGGCCAACCGTCTTTTCCCGATGACAACCAAATTTGTTTTATTTTGAATGAAGACAATCAAATAATGGAAAATAATCTCGCCAATCAAGTGTCATTTCCGGCAAATATTTCTGTAAAGCAAGAAAATGAGCACGTGGATGGTCTGAATGAAATCGGCGAAGTCTCTGGTAATTAATTTTGCTCTTAATAATATATAATAATTATAATTAAAATTTATTGTAGGTAACATTTTGGAAAATCAAGAATTTCAACAATCTATTCAAGGTGGTAATGATTTCAATTTTGTTGAACAAATTGGCAAAACCACCGAAGGAGGTGAAACAAATGTTACAACTTTAAGGACACAGACAGCTGGGCAATTGTCTGTGAGTTCGTCCATTCAGGAGAGACGTATTGGATCAAGTGCTATGAGAAAAACTTCTTTGGAAGCATCGAGTGGGCTCATTGCTCCTTTTATTGAGATGCCTGATGCGAGTACTATGGGAACATCAAGTGGGCTCAACGTTTCTTCAGTTTCACTTCCTAAAGAAAGTGTTATGGGCAAATCAAGTGGACCTAATGCGTCTGCTATTGCAATGCTTTCACCTGGTGCTATGGGCACATCAAGCGGATCTAATGCGTCTGCTATTTCGATGCTTTCACCTGGCGCTATGGGCACATCAAGCGGACTTAATGCTTCTGCTATTTCGATGCTTTCACCTGGCGCTATGGGCACATCAAGCGGATCTAATGCGTCTGCTATTGCAATTCCTATACTAAGTGCTATGGGAACACCAAGTGGATCCAATGCTCCTTTAATTGCAATCCCAGGAGCAAGAGCTTTAGGTACATCGCTTGGATCCAAATCTTCTATTTCGATTCCTATATTTGGTGCTGTGGGAATATCAAGCGGATCCAGTGCTTCTTCAATTGCTATTTCTAAACCAAGTACTATGGAAACATCAAGTGGATCTAATGCTTCATCTATTTCAATTCATGGAGCAAGCGCTATGGAAACAGTTTCTTCAGGAACATCGAGTAGTCCCAATGTTTCATCTAGTGCAATTCCTTTGCCAATTACTATGGGAGCAACGGGTGGATCGAATGCTCCTTCTATTGCAATTGCTAGAGCAAGTTATTTAAATACACCTGCATTAAGCATTCCCATTCAAGCTGTTATTACCAGAGCACCATCTGTTCCAAATGTACGACAAGTATTGCCCGTGAACCGAGGTAATACTAGCACAGCGACATCTACTAGACCACAATTTTGGCTGTTGCCCCAGGGATCGGCTCCTCGAGTTGTTGGAATGGTGAGTGGGTCAAATTCACCCACTGCTACAAACTTATCTCCAAACATAAAAATACTAAAATATGGCCACTCAAGTGTTGGATCTCGTGGTACTTTAACAATCCAAGATGGCGTAATGCTTTTAAACTCGGAAAACACATCAATGTTTGTTCAACATCGAACTATTCAAAGCACATCTTCTGTGTCCCAACAACCAGCTCATCAAAGCACATCATTGTTTCCCCAACAACAAATTATTCAAAGCACATTATCAGTGAACCAACAAGCAGGTCTTCGAAGCACATCATTGTCCTCCCAGCAGCCAACTTTTAAGCGCACACCTTTGTCTGTTGAACAATCTGCTCTTCAAAGCACATCATCGTCTACTCCACAATTAGCGTTTCAAAGCTCATCCTTGTTTGATCAAAAACCATATTTTCAAAACGCATCAGCGTTTCTCCAACAACTAGCTCGCCAAAGTGCTTCATCGCCATCAACCCAACTACCAGCTCTTCAAAGCACACCATTGTTTGCCCCACAGCAAGCTTTTCAAAGCACCTCAATGGCTGCCCAATCATCTGCTATGGAGAGCACAGCATTCAGTATCAATCCGATTCAACCTGGAATGAGTCCATTCTGCAATGTTCAATCTACTCTAAATACACCAGTTATATCCCCATGTCAATCATTGGGCGGAAGTCCCGAAGAAAGTCTTATTTCTGAATTGCAATATGACGCATTTTTGGCGGGCAAGAGTCCAAGCTTATATGCTACTTTACAAACAATTAATGAACAAAATACGTTATCTGCAACGACTTCTGAGCAAAGCCAAGCTGCTCTACCAAATTTAGTTCAACCGATGCCTATTGATTTAACACAGAAAGCAGGATTGATTGAAACATCAGCTAACCCAATTGTGCTGGACACTGATTTGGCTGCCAAAGAACTAAAACAAAAAAAGCGACGAACTTCTAAAGCTCGAACCAACTCTGGACAATCGATTCTTGCAAAAACACCAAAAAGAGAGCGATCATCGAGCCAACATGGCAGTAAAGTCATGCAAGAAAGTGTCGAAAAGGCTTATACTCATTCGGCAAAACGAAGCAAAGTCGATACTCAATCGGTAAAACAAGGCAAAGTTGATACTCAATCGATGAAACAAGGCAAAGTTGATACTCAATCGATGAAACAAGGCAAAGTTGATACTCAATCAGTGAAACAAGGCAAAGTTGATACGCAATTGATGAAACAAAGCAAAGTCGATACTCAATCGGTAAAACAAGGCAAAGTTGATACTCAATTGGTGAAACAAGGCAAAGTTGATACTCAATCAGTGAAACAAAGCAAAGTCGATACTCAATCGATGAAACAAAGCCAAGTTTTGCCAAAAGTAATACCTCAAGTTAAAGCCTTTCCGTTAATTTCTTCTCAAATAATGCAATCCAAACAATCATTGCTAGCGGGAAATCAGCCAAAGAAAGCATTGCCAGAACCAAAGCCAAAACCAAAGCCAATTGAGAATCCTCCTTCCGTGCAAAATCTACCACAGCCCAGACCACAGCCTAGACCACCATCACCGAGAAGACTGACGGCCAGGGAAAAGGAGATACTTGAAGTGAATAAGTTGAGACAACAGATTAAAGGTGCTAAAAAAGTTAAAGATAATCGCCTGTCAAAAATTCCAGCCAATCCTAAATGGTAATAAACAATAACCGTAAACGACTATTATTAACTATGTTTGTTTTGCTTTAGATTTTCCAACTTTTTCCTTCACCTAAACCAGCATTAATCGTAAGTTTTATTATTAAATTAGAAACTTAAACCAATTTATATTGTATTTTGTTTATTTTTTATCTAGTATTATTGCATAACTAGTTACATGCATATTATTTTGTTTTTAATACTCAAAAATTTTCATATTTTCAAAACAACCGGTTATTTCATTTTCAATGGTAAGCAATTTTCTCCTTAATGATTGAACGCCAGTTAATTTTAAAAATTTATTAGTTCTGCGTTATTTTGTTCCACAAATTTCAAGTAACAACAAACCAAAAACAACTATTCAAACCTGTACTTTGAAATCGTGAAACAATGCACAAATTTAGGCAAATCTATGTAAACAACATAAAAAGCGCGTATTGCATCTGGTTAACAGACTTACAGGAAGTAAAAAACTTGGTAAGTAAGAGTATCTCAAATGCTATTGATCAAAAAGACAATTTATTCTTTAAGTCCTAGGGCCAACTGCAATTCGCGTCTTTTTCTTACTGCTCAATGGTAAGTTTTGTATATATATTGTTATTATGTATTAATATTAATCAATTGCTTTTAAAATCTAGTTTTGCTTGTATTTTTGTCTTTACACACGCACACGTTGTCTTCAATTTTGTGTGCAATTGTTTGTCCTACTTTACGGTAAGTAATAGTTTAAATAAATAAAAAACATATAATAATATCAATAAATTTTATATTTGTAGGTGTAAAATCATTTTTCATCAATTCATCGTCTTAAGCAACTTATTTCGAATTTGGTCTAATCTAAGTCATAACGTGTCAAATGGATAAAACAAAAATATTGTATATCAATTCTTATTCTTTCTCAAATACATTCATATTATACCTAGTTCTTCATATATATTATAACGTTCGGTACCTTATATCAAATACAATTCTGTCAATACTCAAATAAACTTATGCTAACCATTATATATTTATCCTCTCCCCAAATTTTTCCTATTTTTCTCGATTTTAGATAACGAATAATACAATAATTTATATTGCATTATAACTATTTCTTACCTTATAACTCACACAAAGTTTAATTTTATTGCTTATTTTCCCTGTCAATTGTCACGCATTATCAATGAATATCATATCATTGATACGAGTTTATTTGTGTTACCTTAATTTTGATTTACTAAGTCATATCTTTTATGTTTCCAAAACAATTTCTCATAATTTTTAATTAAAAATATTCAAATATCTTATATCACATTATTACTATTTCTTACGTGTATGCCTCACATAAAGTTTTATTTTATTTTGTTAACCTAACTTTCCAATCAACAACTTCAAGCATACTTCCATCACTTCCATTGATAATCAATGATATCATATCATTGATATGAATTTATTCCTCACTTCCATTTATTCCATACTTTGCTTCAAGTTCAAGTTATACTGTGTCGTATAAACAAAACAATGTTGCCACAATTATTCCTTTCGGATCTCTAATTTTCCCAAATCAAACCTCAAGAAAGGCTTTGCTAATCATTATTTTATTAATCTTAGCCAAAATTTTCTATTTTTATTCACCGATTGCCAAAAATTCAAAACTATCAATAATAATTTCACCATATTTCAATTTTAGCTTAGTCAAAACATAATTGTTTTCATATTTACTCATTTCCATTATATTCTTATCTTATTTTATAATATCAATAATCTGATACTGGATATCACATCAATACTTTTCCATAAATATTGATATTACACGTTATATTTCAAGTTAATGTTTGAACTCCTATTTCCCCGAATTGTTCCATTTTTAAAAACTCTAAATCCCATTCCGGTTATAAATGCTCAAATGCTTTATACCAAATACACAACTCAATATATTCCACAAAGTTTTTTGTTTTATTAAAACATTTTAATGCCAACACTCAAGCAAAACTTTCCCAAAACATTCATGCATCATCAAACTTTATATTATTCATTATAATCAACTATGCATTTGTTCATTAGTAAAATTAGATTTTGTAACTTATGAATTGAATTAAATAAATAAATAAAATTAGATTAAAAATATGTTGTATTTGGTATTTTCTGGTTCAATTTGGATTATTACTCTATTTGAGTAAAGTATATCGGTTGGTGTATGTGTGCCTATGTGCAACCTTACTTATTGAAACGCGCAAGCATATACTACTGCATAATACATTGTTAAAAATACTGTCTGAGTATAACCTGACATTGAGCAGGTTTTTGGTTATAACCTTGCAATTTCAAAAATACCAGCTTTTAAGAGGACAATTTAACGAATGTTAGCTTATAACTCTAATTTTAAATAAATTAAGCTTAAAAGCGTTTATTTTACCAAAATGTCTGAATATAAACTTACATGTTTAAATTGAAAGTCTATTTCAAAGACGTGTTGAGTTATAACCAGAAACGTGTTTAATGTTAGGTTATAACCGGACAGTGTGGCATGTCTTAGTTTTCTGGACCGACAGTTGAAACTCGTTGACCAAACTATTTGAGTTGTTTTGTCTTCAATTGGAGCAACACCTATAATAGTTTGCGCCATCTTGTTAGGCACTTTATTGCGTCGGGTGGCCAGTATATTGCCATTAAGAATCTGAGCATTTTTATCTATCACTATGGTAGCTTGCTTGGTGACTTTTGTGCTAAACTTGTCCATTCGTAGATAGAAGGGTTAGGAGTGGTCCACTAGTGGTGTATGAGGTGGTCCACTCTTCACTAATTGCATAAACACTAAATTAGAAACTATACGCATCGTGATAAATACCATTTTTAATTGCATCATAGTAGCCTACTTTGCGGTACAACTTCGCGTTGTTGAGAAGTCTCACAGATAGAAATAAGCGCTAAATGTTTTGTCTCGTAGCTTGGATGCTTGATTGCTGACCACATCCTTCCACCACACTCCTTTGCTGTCCAAGTTAGGGGGTTGATGTGTCCTGTTTCACTGTAAATTGCAGAAATTCACGTGATTCAAATTGATGCCATCGGTTTGTAATCATCGATTTTGTCTTGCCTACCGTTTATTAATAAACTTGGGAAATGTGATGTCTACCAGCCAAACCGCACACTGATGATGCCAACTTACCAAACAAGACGAAAAACAAACAAAAAAACGCAGCAGACCTGTGTGAAGCCTTCACACTTTCTGCATAATTTTAGTTGCTTAAGCCACTGGTGTGTATCAATTAACAATTAATCTCATCATTATAACTATTATTTCAAATTGCTATTATTTATTAATTATTAGTGTCAACAAAAGCCAGCGGTGCCGCCGGAAAGCAAGCTACTTTTTTACACATGTTTCACATTGCTTAACGCGCCACTTGATTGGCTTCATCATAGATGGCCAGTAGATTCGTTTTTTTGCTAGAACCATCACTTTCTCATTTCCAATGTGCGCCAATCGCAATTGTGCATGGTGCATGTTTTTTGTTAGGACAAACTGCTCGAATCGGTAGATTGATGGGTAAGCACTGTGCGGCTTGTCGAGAACGTGTGACTGTCCTACACTGTTAAAAATACTGTCTGGTTATAACTCGACAAATCTTGGTTATAGACTTTCAATGTAAAAATGTATGTTTATAAGCAAACATTTAAAAAAATCAACGCTTATAAGCGGATTTTTTTTAAAATTGTAGGGTTATAAGCCGACATTTCTTAAATTGCCACCTTATAAGCAGGCATTTTGAAATTTTAAGGTTATAACCACACTCACAAACTGGCGCCCAAATATATTTGAAATAATTATTTTTTTCCAAATACATTTGACAAAATAAGTTTTTAAAATACATTTGATTTTTTAGTAAAAAAATGTTCAATTTCTAAATAAATTTGAAAAACTTTTAAAACTCATTTGAAAATTTTATTGGTTTTTCAAATTTATTTAAAAATATTTTTGTTCTCTAGTATATTTGGAAATAATACATATTTCAAATATATTTGGACGCCGGTTTGTCAGTGCAGAAATGTGCTCTATGTGAGGTTATATCCAGACAGTATTTTTAACAGTGTACTGGCGGTCTATACGGTGCAAAGCAATAAAGCACAAAAAGACATTACGTGCAGTCCTTAGCTTCAAACCGATTTCTGGCAATTCGCCTCAATGGCACAGTTAAGCTGCATGTAGTAGGGGTGTACGCCCCTACACTCGACCGACCCAAATTGGAGAAAGACGAGTTCTACGAACTTCTTCAAGCGATTATCGACGACCTCTCTAGAAGCGACGTCATTATCCTCGCCGGTGATCTCAATGCCCAAGTGGGCTTGGACAATACCGGTTTGAAAAGTCAAATAGGCAATTTCGGTGTCGGAGAATTAAACAGTAACCGACAAAGATTACTGACTTTTGCTGCTGCAAATAATTTGGTGGTCGGCAACACCTTGTTCCGCCATCCATCCAAGCACAAGTATACCTGGACCTCTCCACTAAACCATAGGTCCTTCATCGACTATATTCTAATAGACGATCGGCACCGGTCCTCACTCAAGGATGTTTGGGCCAAGAATAGCGCCTGTTGTGGATCAGACCACCTTAGTGCGCGGCAAGCTAAAGCTGTCTCTATCTAGAGCAGCCACCATCACTTGTCGTAAGTCCTGTCGACTTGAGTGGGAAAAACTCAAAACAAGCGACATTGCGTCAAAATTTTAGGACAAACTCTCTAGTCAATTGGCCACCAATCCGGTGACAAGCGATACCAACATGGAAGCAAAAGCCATTGCCAGTCCGCTCGTATTGGCCACAGAAAAGATCTGTTCACTTGCCACGGGGCGCCGACGGCAATTCATCTCGGAGGTCTGCCTCAATCTAGTCAAGCGCAGAATAGAAGCCCAGGACAGTAATGACCGCAAGCTTGTCAACTGCCTCAATAGTCTAGTCAATAAGAAGGGAGAGCTGAGCTCTCGCCTATGAGCAGGGCGAGAGAAGTGCGGCGTAGGTTGTCAGACTAGCCTA
>WURS02447538.1:0-14427 GCA_011762765.2 Rhinocypha anisoptera
ACCACTGTGAGTTTTTTTCTTTTTGTGTCCTGTCTCTCTATACGTTCCACTAGTGTTCGAACCAATATATATATATATATAAATAAACAAAAAGTTGTGACCATGACAGAAGCGTCATCTTGCCATAAGTCACGTGACAAGTTATTGCACAATGCTCAGAAACCAAAAGTCGCTCTACCTATTATTATAAATCTATGACTCCAGCACTGTTCGCTGCTCTTTTCGTTGACGTACTCCTTCGTATCTCATGATGGTAGATAAGAGGACTATAGGAATAGATTTTTATCAATGGTTTTCTTAGTTCCACGTTAAATTATATTAATCATCGGTAGACTTTTTTTGGTGGTAGACACCCGTATTTCCTGGAGCCCTTCTGCTCGTAATTTTCTCCGTGCTTCTTTTGTAATTGGTGATTTTTCTTCATTAAATGACAAGGTTCATCTTCTTGCTGAAGTAAACTTGTAAACTGAAAAACTAGTAAACAGTAGTTATTCTTTGACAATAGAGGTTGATTCTCTATGCACTTGATTCTAATTGTGCGTTATAAGAGATTGAAAAAAATAAACGTACGAACGCAAAAATTGGTAACGAAGGCGGAGACAGAAAAAAATAGTTGCAGAATCCAATAAATGAACCAGGTAGTTTATTCGTGTGTGACATTTGCAATAAATCACTTCTCTAATTCGACATCTCAATCCTTCCTGTGGAAAATAGCGGTCTTTATGCTATTAAGTCTTCGCTCGAGACGTACTTTTGGACAGAGGCGTTCGTACTGCCACTTGCGCTCACCAAAACGAGAAGGTTGGACAGTCACACAAGGGGCAGAAGCGAAATATCTCGAGGACAGAGAAATGCACATTGAAAGGAACGCAGCGTGCGTTTTTGGGGACACGCACGCAGCCAAAAGTATGAAAAATGACCCTTAATGACAGTATATACTTTCATAATTGCAGCAACCGCCATTCGGCGAAAATACCTATATCATAAATTATAGAAAATTGTCAAAAGGGATGAAAACAAGTGATGGCGCGAACGCAAAATTGGAGAGGGGAAATGAGAACCATTTCTTGGAGAAAAACTAATCCGAATCCGGGAAATATTACTGGAGGACGCGCCCGAAAGCATTTATAATATGTGAGTGAGTCCTTTTAAGTGTTTTTGTTTGATACGCCATTGAAATTACAAAAAATCCCGGAATAAATTCATCTTTACTGTCACTTGAAACGTAAAATGAAACAGACGTAGAAATGCGACTTGATCTCTGTGATCAAAACTTTCAAATCCGGGTTTTTTAATGCATTCATATGGATGAACAACGTACAAAGGTGCACATCTTCGGTCGGAATACGACCTTAATTCGGCAAAAATGGGCGCCGTTGTGAATGTTTCTTTTGTTAGATTTTTAATGATCAGTAAACGCACAACTACATACGTACGTGGGGGGGGGGGGAGGGAATCATGACATGTTTAATTGGTCACGACATAGTTTGCAGTGGGTTCAAAGGATAGGGATCCGCAGGGAGACATCTCTCAAGAGATGGGATTTCTAAAAATCGATTAGAGGCGAATCCATTTGAACCTCTTATCAGATTGAAATCGAAACTAATCGTGAGGGACGTGTCATCTCAAAGTTGTATTTAATCTAAAGTGTGATCTCACACACGGTCGAATCGGACTGAACGCTGATCGTATCGCACGTAATCCTAGAAAGGGCGAAGGGAATCGTGATGAATTATCGATTAAACGCTAGCGGTTTTTAAAAATTGAAATTGAGGTTTTGGGAAAAATAGAATATTGACAGCCAATTGTAATGGAAAATGTATTATAATGTCTCCACGTACTTGATGCCGACCGTTCACACTTTGTCATCATGCATCTTATACCATTTTTTCTTAACCACATTTCATACGGTATGTTTTTACCAGCATTCTGTGGCCTTCTTGTGCTGAGGAATAATCCTTTTTTTGGCAGTTCGTCACACGATTCTTTATAATATGCACGGTAATTCAATCCCCATACGTGGAGGTAAACGTATTTCGATCAGAATCTCCCTGCTGTTGAATGTACCACCGGGAATTTCTATCATTAGGGATTTTCATGCTATTTCTGTTTCCGTGTATTGTGATAATGAGGGGATTTCTCTGTAGAGCCAATAGGGAATGAAAACACCTTCCAACAAATTTCCATAGCGATCTTCCAAGAAAAATTCCTACTATAGAATAATATGAACCTTTGCCCTATGGAAATGTTTTCAGTGGGATTTCCATAGAGTTCCATATGATCCTTCTGTGTAGATTTTTATGGAAATGAACCAATGCCATTGCTTTTTTTTTTAACTTTTTTGAATTTAAATTCACATAAACTGCTAAGGAAACACTAAGTTACTGGCAAAAATAAAGATCTGAGGAAAGTTTAGGGCTAAAATACAAGTATATGTATAAAATATATATATATATTTTTTTAATTTCCTCAACTAAAACGCACGGTACCTCACCATGTAATATATATCACCTACTACACCTCAAGAGTGAGTGAGTGAACCTTTCTTGCACAACGGTTCATTATATAATGAGGGGTAATTTAGTTATTCTTAAGAGGAACCGAACCGCACTGAACCACTTGGAAAATCACAATGGGATCGTTTCGTACAGATTCCAGACTACTATAAGGAGTGTTACGAGGTGTTAAAAAAATGAGAGTTAAAAAATGCTCTACGGGATACCACAGGGAGTTTTTGCATGGAGTATTCTTTGAAAACTTCTCCAAAGCAATGTATTTTCATGAAGTTGATTTCCATTGAAAATGCAAATTTTTCAGTAGAAAAGTTCCTTTACCATATCCGTCCGAAGTGGAGTATGAAATTCTAAGGAAACTGACACATGCGATATATCTATGGAGTTCCGTGGTAAGTCCTGAGTACTTTACCAGAAGGGAAGGAATGAATTCAAGCTCACTGGGAATGCCAAGAGAGGGTGAAATTGAAGAAAAAATATTCTGGCACAAGAATATGGAATAATGAAGTGCTTGTGCCAACTAAAATTCGCATTGATGGATGGGTGTAAAGAATTAATGAACGGGAACCCTCTCCGCATGCATTTCCATGAAAGTGATTTCCATTGAAAATACAAAATTCAGAAAGAAACAGAAAAGTTCCTTTACCATACGTGTTCAAAGAGGAATATGCGTTTCAAAGGAAACTGCCACATATTTCTATGGAGTTCCGTGGTAAGTCCTGAGAACTTTTCCAGAAAGGAATAAATGGATTTAGCAGTGGAGATTTTGTTTATAGGGTGCTTCGACGGCTATGGTCACTTCGCACCTCTTCGAGTCATAGATTTTAAAAAAACCCATCCGGACAAGCGCAACGCCCATGCCCTGGGTTCGGGACTCGAACCCGCGACCTTTTGGATTACCCGGCGAGCACGCTATTCACCAGGCTGACCCGGTCGGCTAAATGGATTTAACCCCTCCCTCTGAATGCCAAGAGAGGGTAAAATGGAAGAGGATATGTCCCGAAACAAAGAAAATAACGCGGGTGTGGAAGAATGAAGTGCTTGTACCAAACAGTCCTCGCATTGGATGGATGGGTGTAGTGAATAAATGGACGGACGGGAGGACTGTCCACTTGTGGGTGTCCCGGGGTTCCTCATCGATTGAGAAGCACGGGGAGGGGTGGGGAAGGATTGTTGGTGCCTCGTCACCTCCGCCTCCTCAGCGTACGTCTCCAGGTGTGTGTGCGTATGTTCGAGTTTGTTTTTGTTCGCGTGCGCGTGTGTGGTCTGGACTCACACTGGACCCTCAAGTGGACTTGGTCGCTGGTCGAGTCTCCCTCGGAGTTGGCGGCGGCGCAGCGGTAATCCCCTGACTGCTGCCTCCTCACCTTCTGCAGCACCAGGCTGGAGCCGCTCACTATCACTCCCCCGCTCGTGTTCTGCGCCAACTGGTGACCCTGCGAAGCGGTGGAAAGAGGACGAGAGAGGGAGAGGGATAGAGAGAGAGAGAATCAGATATGAGAGATATGAGACACGTTGCTACACTAAGTCCCTAGAGGTGTTGGATTCAATTATTTACTCAGTTAACTCAATTCATTCATTTTTAAATTGCCCACGAACTGTGGACAGTATTGAAACTCTTTTTGTGACAAGGAGGAAACACACACACACGTACACAGGCATCCATCACCTAGGTGGAGAATTAAAAGTCCACCCAATAGATTCGAACCCGCGACCTCCAGGTTGGCGAACGAGGATGTTACCCCGCCGACACCGAGACCGGATAAAAAATGTCGACACCGACACCATAACGTTTCGGATAAAAATTTTCCAAAAAAACATTCATTTTTTCAAACTAATCTTTTTAGGTCACAAACATAACCGAATATGTATAATTAAAAAAAATTAATACATAAGTGTTTTTAACAAATTCATAGTTTTGGACACAATGTTTCTCCTGTAAGCATATTGATGAACATTATATGCAATTACAAAAAGAAATGCTTAAGAACACAAAATAATTCACAATGATTTCTTTCGTAATATGAAACTTTTGTTTAAGTTTGCAATGTACAGTATACCATTAATTTTTAAAGATGCAATAGGGTCCTGCTAAGCCCTGAAAAGGGCTTGTCAGCAGGAGCCGGCCGATTATTATGCTTAGCTCCTCTTTAGACAACTCTCATTTTACTCAAAAGGAGAGTATGTGTTTCAAGAAACAGGCTAGAAATTATATATATATCATTAATAAACTTACACCCTTCAAAGCATAAATAAATGAATAAAACAATACTGAAAACAAGTAACCATGCCTTTTATTTTTTCTTTAGAATAGACATTCGCTCAATATTAATAATAATCTTAATATAATAATAATATCAATAAAGAATAAAGAATAATAAAGAAGCCAGAAGAGTAATAAAGAATAACCAATAAAGAATAATAAAGAAGCCAGAAATACCAACATTAAGAAACGGGAAAATCATACATTACTCTGAAGGAACATATTGAAACAAAAAAATACACAACTGGAAATGTCCATGACCAGAAAAAATACAGAACCTCTGGTACAAGCAATTTACCTCAACACACTACCTCATAGTCAAACTGATGAATCAAATCATACAAAAACTTGATATGTTCTCAACATTCTTCACAGAAGGAAGAATACACATAAAATGATTAATGGGAATAAGTGTGATAGAATTAAATGTATTCATGAGGCAAACAGAAAATAAACCTACATACGTGCTATGTCGACTACAAGGCAGAGAGACTAAATATTGTTGGAAGAATTAATTGGGAGACTATTATTTTCATTATCGCATGATTTTACTTCGTCTTATTCATTATTTTATCAAAAGTATTTCGAGAGTTTTCTCTTAACGGACCCCTCAAACACGTTTTTCCCCTAGCCGATCTCGTCAGCAGAATGAATCTTATATAATGTCCAGATAGGAAGCATGTTATCCCAGTCAATACGATATTTCCACTTTTAACGACATCTGCTGTCGAAGTCCAAAGCTCTTACCGAGCTCAGCCTTCCAGTGTATGGGACCGGCGCACAGTGGGGTAAAATGGTACTTTCAATATTCAAAATCGTTGAACTTTTTGATTGAATAAAGATGTTTGCATAAATATTTTTTTATTCGAAAGCCAGGAATCCAAAGAACACAGGAAAAGTAATTAAAAAGATTTGAATTTGTTATAAAAGTGTGAAAAAAACGTGCGAAACGAAAAAAATTGTGATATTATTAATGTATATCGAATTTATGTGGCGCAAAAAGATTTTATTGAAAATATAAAAGTTTATAATATTGCATTTTTGTCTGGTTATTAATATTAAAGCAGAAGAAAGAGGAAATATCATAAATATTATTAGCTAACGACTTTTTTGCTGACAAATTATTTAACTGAGGAAATACTCTAGGTCAAATTTAAACACATAACTTTATGTAAGAATAAAAAAATATTTATGTCAACGTCTTTATTCAATCAAAAGTTCCACGATTTTGAAAAGTGAAAGTACCATTTTACCTCGTTGTGCGTCGTACGAACATTATGGCAAACCAATTTGTGAACTCCCGACCGCCCCCCACCCCTCCTTCTCTTTATGGTTCAGACACGTCTCCTCATGTTTCCTCCAATGGGAAGAAGAAGAGGATGGAATGGGAAGATAAGGATAGGGAATTGAAGGGGTTGTGTTAGGTGAGGGAATGGGAGATGAAGTAGGGGATTCGAAAGTGGTTAAAAATAGTTAGGAAATTAATGATCATGTCTACGCGACAGTAACGAGGTACATTAAAGTTTTATGGCCTCCAATTTTTTTTCTCCGGACTGGAAACAGATAGAAACATGCGGTTTTTTTTAAAATGAGCGAGCACTCTTTGTCAATGTGTGACAGAGATGGCAGAACTGTACGACAGACAGAACCTCTAGCGGCAGCCGCGAGAATGAGAACTGTTTTCGATACTTAAAATTTCGACGTTTTCGTTACATGACAGGCGTGTAATCATTCGTGGTGTGACACCGATTGTAATTCATCGCCAGTTGAAGGAGACATGTGGTGATGGATCCATGAATGTGTTGAAAGTGCGTTCATTGGTGTGACAGTTTAAAGAATGCAGAACATCCTGTGACGACGAATCAAAAATATCTCGGCCTCGCATAACGACAGCGTCACAGCGATTTTCCAGTGGTCAAAATAGACTCCTAAAGAAGCCTTCACCGCGGCCACCGAGTCATGGCGTCGACGTTGAAAAAATGTGTACGGCTGCAGGGAGATAAAGTCGAGAAGTGACACAAGTTTCATTGTTTTTAAGGAGAATAATTAGTTTATTAGGAAAAAAAAACTTAGGTCTTATAACTTGAATGCACCTCGTATTGGGAACTCTAATCGCCAAGATTCACTTGTCTGACTAAGCACACCAATTCCAGTGTGAAATTGGTTTGTGAGGTGACCAACACAGGATTTGAATGAAGATGATGTTACGTTCTTAAGTTTAAGAGTTTTTTCTTCAAGTCTTCTTGAATCAATTCGGAGTTTATCGATTTTTTGTTTAAATCCGCATTGTTTTGTAAATCCTCGGTGGTACCGTCGAGGTGTCAAATAAAAAACTTCAACTTATTTGTAAATTGGTATAACTTTCATTCTCAGAAGATTTTCGGGGTGAATTTTAAACATATCGAGTATTAGGAGTTCATTTTGTTTTCTTTTTTTTTTGATCTTTAGAACTCGGAAATCGACTCGTGTGCGTCATGCGGTTCATGCAAATAATATTTCCTGCCTCGGAAACTTGCCCATGTTGAATCCTTCTCGAATCGAATTTTTTTTTCTGATTCAGAAACTTCTGTGTTGTGATCATTAAAAAAAATGAAAACCTCGCCTTTGAGACGTTTTTATCGAGGGACGATATTTTCGAGGGAAATGCTTCCAAGGCGGCTTTTAGCCCGTATGAATGAATAGGAAATAATTTCGCCGCCGCCGCCGTCGCTGCTCTCTTGTTTTTTTTTGTGTGCGCCAATCCTTCCCGCTCCATACATCATCCGACGTAAGAGAGAAAAAAAAAGTGTCACAATTGTTTTGAAGGAACATGTTTCCCTGTCTTGACGCATGATAAAGAGTCGAATGGAACTGTGACTTCTTGTATTTTTGCGAAAATAACAAAACTGTGGATGTTATTTTCGTTCTACGAGGAAAACGATTCTGCTTTGTTTTCCTACGAAAAATTCACTGCAAATATCGGGTGTGGACGTGGACCCTATAAGCTCAAACGACGGAAACAGCTTGAATGTGTTTTGTCCTCGCGTTCGCGCGAAAAATGTTCCGCTTTCAGCGATTAGATTGGCTTCATTAATTTCCTTTCGGCGAATCGGTGCCATTTGGGAACCCTTGATTTCGACGACCATACCCCATCGTATCGCCCACCAGTGGCCAGAAACTCGAGTGCGTCGATCTTTAATCACAGTGATTGGCAATGTTCGATTTTAATTCAATTGATTTCCCGGGGTATGCTTAAGCGAGTGTTGTCAGTTCATGAAGATATCCCGAGGGAATTACTCCTGAAGGTGGAACAGAATACGCAGAACGATTCGTGTTCATTGTCGGGTACCTTAAATCCCTAAAAAAAAAAAAAAAATATTTTTGTAGCGTCAAGATTATGACAAGTCGAAGTAAAAAAACCATTTAATGACATTTCTTTTTATATATGGAGACTAAATCTTACGTCAAAGGCCTCAATTTCTCTACGGTGTTTTTCTCCTTGGTGTGAAAACAAGTTTCATCTAGAGAAAAAAAATAAACCTGAGAAGAATTGGAAAAAACATAGTAACTTTTATGCATGTCCATAGAAAACACAGACAATTCACACCCTTCTATGGAAATGCATAAAAGTAACTGCCTATGTTTTGTTTCACATTGTGCAATTACATCAGGTGGCACGTGCTCATCGACGAATTTTATTTAAAGAGAATACGTTTTTCTTTTTTTTTCATATCGATTCTCGACTCATGTCTCCGTAGCCTTCCTTTCCGTCCACCTTTCTTTTTTTTTTAATTCTTGCATAAATGCATCTACTATCGGAAAAAAATTATGGAGACTCGAATTTAAACTTCAGTTACATTTAAACGTTCTAATCAATATCAGCGCGACTGATGCCAAATTTTATCGTGTTTTATGTTTTAATGTATGGCACGAGACAAATGTTTTTATCCCCTTTTCTCGAAAAGTTTTTTCGGGCATAAACAAAAATAATGCGCCCATTTTTTTCGCCTTCCTGCGCAAACACGGAACTTTAAACCTCTGTAAAATCACAGTAATGATACTTATTAGCATCAAACTCCAACATTACCTGGAATAATCCTATACCAATAGTTTTGCCAAGTCTTTTGCTCCTTAAAATTAAACGAAATTAATTGTTGTCACATATCTAAAACAAATCGTTAAGTTTTTGAAGTGATTTATTACCGTGTGTATTTTAATATATTTGCAGTTTTTTGGGAACGTTTAATGACATGGCGGAGCAGTGAAGCGGCGTTGCAACATTTATTATTCGTTTCCTAGTTGCGACAAAGTTGCACGAGACACACTAGTGGCGGTGGAGGCACGGGGAAGTAGATCGCGGCAACACTGTGGTAAAAAAAACCTACTTCGTCTGCGTTTTCCTCGTGTCTTCCAAAAAGATTTGTAAACGCAAATAAATAAATAATCAGCAATAAGTCCGTCCAAAAACCTAACATCCTAGGATTCTCTTCTTCTTCTTGCCTCTCCTCGCTTCTATCTTCCAGTTTCCTCATTCGTACAGAATATGTAAGGAAGAGCTTGACAGCGGTGCAAACTTCGATTGCGTACGGCCGCCCGATGAAGAGATAATAGTTGTTTTACATTTTTAACAACTTCTTTTGTTTTAAAGCGCGTAAGAGTTGGAAAACCTATTGATAAAGGATCCAAATCCAAATACTGTTAACGTTTGGTTGAAATCACGTCTCTATTTTGGTTTTACAGATGATGTTTAAAGTTTAGGGGTTTGTGTCTTTCAGAAGAAAAAAATGGGCGTTTTATTTGTCTGCGCACGTGTAAAATTTCAAGAAAAGGATATCGAGAAAAGTGTTGTCTGATATATAATACAAATCAGTATAAAACGAAATAAACATTTATATCGATCACGGAGAGAGCGTGATTCGGCAATTTTATTGTAGCTTGAAGTTTACACGCGAGTATCCATCATTTTTATTCCGAGGCTGCGGGAATAATTCTTCGGAACCTGATGTGCTCTCGTGTGTTTTCCTCCTCCTGGGGAGTTCCTGCTTGAATCCTTCCGACACGGACGAGGAAAAAAGGTCACCGCGTTCCCTTTGTATGTTTTCAGTGCGTCGGACAGTCGCAGAAGTGGCTTGAAAAGAAATAATTTCCCGCGAATGCCTCTTTTCCTCTCCATATCTCTCTCTCTCCTCCCCGCCCCCTCTCCCCCTCTGCATCCTTTCATGAGTGAAGACAGTTCAGGGGTTTCGTGGGAGGGTTTAATGGAGAGAGAGAGAGAGAGGGAATTTCTCCATCCGACACACTCGCGCGCCTTCCTATTCTCGGGGTACAGTTTCGACGGGAGAGAAATCTCGACGGAGAAAACCTTCCGTGGGGCCGTATTTCCCCGAGTCCCGCAGACATCCCGAAACTGCTATCATGTTAATTAAAAGGTTGATGCAATTATCCACTAAATATATATATATATATGTTTATTGCAACCAGGTTTCGATGCTACATCGTCATCAACAGGCCTGATGATGATGATGTAGAATCGAAACCTAGGCTGCAATAAACATACATTTTTTGTGGGAAATTGCATCAACCTTTTAATCAACATGTTAAAATTCCACCACATCGCGCCTGAAACTTCCATCTTTGCTATCATGTAGGTACCCCTCGCGGTATAGAGGGTGTGGTTTTTCTACTACTACGGTGGTTCCTTGAGATGCAGGTTTAATTCGTCCCACTATCGTGCTTTTAGGTCAAAACTCTCGGATCTCACAAATCGATTTCCACCCCCCCCCCCATTCGAAATTGGTTAATTCGATCCAGCACCCCCAAAAAATTTTTAAAAAATCATTTCAACATAGGAAAAATGTATTTAAAATGAGAACACATTGTATATTCACAAAATCAAACCTAACAAAAGGTATTTTGAAGAAGAAACGGAGATGTTGGCAAGACGTGAAGCTGTGCGATTGTACCGCGTTACCAAGTTCGTATCTTACGCCTCGCTCATGCTTGTCTAGTACCTCACGCTTTAACCCCATGGATATCACCCTTCTCCCTTTATCACCGTTTTTCTTTACGCTGATCTTATAAAGGACTCATGGTTATATGAAACAAATAGCTAAATTAATGAAAGTACCTTAAACACACACACACAATTAAAAAGCAGCGCGACAGGGAATGCTTTTCCAGCGAGATAAATATGCATGTGAATATATAAGGCGTAAGACTCGCCAATTTGGCCGGTGGCTCAGTGCGCCAACTGGCTCTGACGTCACTGAGACCGGCTCGCATCTCGAATTTTGTCTCAAGACGCGCTGGTGACGGCGCGGCGGCTCGCGTCTCAAAAGGACTCGTGTTTCGGGGCGCTCGTATCTCAAGGTTCTCAATGCACCTATCGGGCTAAAAAATTGTGGAAGCAGAGTATTAAATTCAGTCACAATCAAACGGCCATAATAGTCTCGAATTGTGAATTGTTAGCCTGTTATATGCTGCAAGATTTAAAAAAAATCCTTTTCTTGACATGTAATTTTTTTTGATGCCTTGTTTTCAAGTCCGGTTTAGCTATTAGGCTCTTCAGAACGGGGGGAAAGGGTATACAAGGATGAGAATGGAAGGATAGGAGGAAGTTTAGGCTCAAAAAGAGCCTCTAAAAATATGTTTCAACTAGTGCAATTGTATCGTCAATATCCTCGGCGAATGTAACCCAGTTCCATTTCACGTAAAGTTTTATATAATTTTTTACTCGAGCATTCGATATGAAATCGACCCTTCGAGCACATAAGGAAGAACTTTTATGCTCGAAGAATCGAACTCTGTTATATTTTACGAGGATAATCAACACAACTCCGTCTGTGATTGTCGATTCAGTAAAATAATTTTACTTAACCAAAGTGAAGATTTGAAATTTCGTAATTTATAGCCTTGATGTGGCGGTACGGGAACTCATCGATGGCAAAGAGTCGGCAGTTATTTACTGGTAAGAAAATATATTTTCAAGTGGCGGAGTAGTGTCATCTATTTTCCATTAATGAAGAATAAGTGAAGATCCGTGTTAGGAATAAATATACTTTGTACTTTTCCACAGATTTTATTTTTCTTTAAGACGCGTTTCGCCGTCACTACCGCATCATCAGGTACAGTGTAAAGAAAAATAAAATCTGTGGAAGAGTACAAAGTATATTTATTCCTAACATGGAATATATACAACTTTCGCGAAGTGAAGCCTGATACCGTTCATTATATATAAGTAAAGAATTCATTCAATATTTTTATCTTATCTATTTTACAGAGAATATTTTTTAATACGGTTATTAGTTTTGGCATGAAATTCACGTAAACATCGTTAAGACAGAATTTTTTTATTATTATTATCCTTTTTTCCGAAATCTACCCTGTAGAATCAAGAGCGCTTCTTATGGACCGTACGTTCTATGTGCACCGGGAGATAAGGTGTGTGAGTGTGTGTGCGCGTGTGCCACGTGAAATATATTCCTTGGGAGGCCATCAGAGTTTCATTTCGCGCCTTTACCCAAATCTTTGCACAACCATCCCTCTCCTTTTGCGAAAAATAGAAATTCCCGAGTCGCGGGCCACCACGGTGGAGTGTCTGTCCAGGGCAGTCGCTTCAAGTTCGCGTGGGGGGTGGCGACCGTGAGAAGGGGGAAAGGGAGGCGGACATGAATAAAAATGGAGACTCACTGCTATTGGGAAAGAGAGATAGAGAAGGCGGAGATGTCCCCGTGTGCAGATCTCGGAAATAAATAAGAATAACAAAAAAGTAACTGGGGCGTGGAAAAAACGAAGCTTCGTTCGCTGCAAAGATCAGGTTAAAGACTGAAGTATGGTACTTAACACATATTTTTGTAGTAATATTTCAATATTACTGTCGAGCATAGTCACTTAGACAATTTGCAGTACACATTCCAATCAAAGAAAGATTGAAATGATTTTTTTTCGTGAAAATTTTAAAAAGATGTTTTCATTTAATTTAAACGTCATTTTTAGGCGATGCCCTGTACTTTTCAAGGTGCTCCAGCCCTTCAAAAACATATGTAGTGTATTAAAAATGTTTTCAAAAAAGTCGAAAAATTGATTTTATCCACAATCTTCCGGAAACGGATCACTCTGACAAGGAGCGAATGGGGGGAGGGGGGGATTGGAGATGAAAGGTGGTCTAAAGGGGAGGGGGGGGTAGATGGAGAGATAATATTTATTTAGTGATGAGATTGAATCCACAGAGTGTCCTCTTCCTAGTTGATCATTAATTTGAGGCGGGATCTTCCACCTAACCCCATGTCACAATTTTAAAATATGGACAGAAATTAATATTTAAAAAAACACTCAGGGAGGCATACTTATATCTTCATGTAAATTGATAGGCATTATGCATAAAATATGCATAAATAGGTATTTGATGGCTTGGAATGGAATAATTGTCCAAGTTGATGGAGAAACTAGGCATTGATTACAACGACAGAAGAGTTATATTAAAGAGTAAGACCAACTCTACCACAATCAAGTCACCACAGTGAAAATGAAAAATGTAACTCGCCGGGAAGGAAGAGTAGTCCAAGCTAAAATAAATAAAGTTGTTAGACAAGGGTGAAGCCTCTCACCAGAATTGTTCAACTAATACCGAGAATAAGCAATAAAGGAAACAGTAGAGAAGGACATCTCTACCTAAGAGACATCAAAGTGAATGGGGGAATAAATTATCATGCTGCATTTCGCGGACGGCCTAGCAGTCATAGAAGAGCAAAGTGAAGGCCTACAGACTACCTTGTATACAATGGCGCAAGTACTGAATGAGTACAACATGATAATAAATTGAAGTCTAAAATGCTATGCGGAAGAGAGAAGCTGAGTTAAGACGTCGAGCTACAAGGAGAGAAGTTAGAGCAAGTTGAATACTTTACCTACTTGCAAGCAGGATTGCATTGAATGGAAGAAGTTCTATGGATATCAAGAGTATATTAGTTCAGATTAAAGAGATATTCATGACGAAGTGGTAACTACTGTGCTAGGGGAATATATCACTCCAAACAAGGAAGCGAAATGGGAAAACATTCGTATGGAACATGGCACTCTATAGATCAGAGAGACAAGGACCATTAGAAAAACAGACGAAAGAAGAATAGAAACCTTCGAGACATGCTGCTGGAGGAGAAGGCTGAAAATTAAGTGGGAGTTGGGAGCGAGAAAGTGTAAGGAGAATAGCGGAAGAAGCCAGGTCAATTTGGAATACTATAAGGAAAAGAAGAATAAGGTGGATAGGATACACTTTGAGGTATAATGGGTTCGTGAAGAATATAATAGAAGGAAAAATAGAGGCTGACGCCCGGCAGGGAAGATAGATAAACAAATATGTACGGAAAATTATCAGATACGATAGAAAGAAGACCAACCATGGGTAATAAAGCTAGAACTAGATTTATTTTCATTTATAGGAATTTTATTTATAGGAAAGGATCGACGGCTGCAGTCAACCAATCTTCGAATTGAAGTTCTGTTGTTGCTAATAATTATACAGAAAATGAATATGTACAATTAAATAAAAAGGCAGATTTTTATGTGATTATATGAGAATTAATTATATGCTATTAATGAGAAAAGGAATAACGTACTCCGTATTTTTCCACTTGATTTTTAATCCGGTACAACTAGTTTCAACGCTACGGCGTC
>WURS02447569.1:0-14424 GCA_011762765.2 Rhinocypha anisoptera
ATGCTCTTTTCTTCTATTTCCTTTATTGCTTCTTCTAGGTATACGTTGAACAACCCTGGTGAAAGGTTACACCCTTGTCTAACTCCTTTATTTATTTTAGCTTATATATATATATATAACTACACTGGCATAAGATAAACAGAACACAAATAGAAGAACACTTACACTTGGATCCGAATTTTCGGGGTTCGAGGCAGACCTTTTTCTCAGAAGAGATTCTTCTTCCTCAATACCTAAGAAAAAGACGTGCTTCGACCACAGAAAATTCGGATCCAAGTGTGTTCTTCTATTTGTGTTCTATGTTTATCTTATGCCAGTGTAGTTATAGCCACAAGTTTGGACTCCCCATCGTATTGGGTATATATATATATATATACATATACACAAACATCAAATCATTGCTCATATAATACACCAACATTCTGTATTTACTCCCGTAATTTACTCATTTGCATGATTCCCCCCTTCATTTTTTGAAGGAAACTTTTACAAAAATACAGCTGTCCACGCATATTTTCCTCTCCCAAATATTAGTTATATGCCTTTGCATACTTATTAGCAAATTTTACAGGGTTCTTATACGTAAACAACGGAAACGAGTAAAAAATTCGTGAAAAAAAACCTTTTATATGCCAGGGGTTCGACCATTTGATTTACAAATTGCCGTTCAGCCTTGCTAGACAATTACTCGAACACTCATTCGTTATCCAAGTCGAGTTTTCACCGAGGTTGATGCGAACTAGTTGTTCCCACTAATGGTCGACATTGTATCATTAGTAACATATTCCACAACGACTTGTTTCTTTTGTGCTTGAAGAATTTTCTACCGTCTGAGATTCTGAAGCGAGGTACAAAGGCCATAATAATGTGTAATATGTAAACAATTAGACTGCTATAAGCAATGTATTTGCATGATTATTCCAGCTAATTTTCATGTATAACAACAGTAAAAATATTAGCCTCTTATTTGCGAGTACTAATGTTTTTAGGCCCCATTTTCTTATTATTTGCCATCGAATATTTTCCCCAATCTCGAATTGTTGTTAGTAATTTGGAAAAAAATAGGGGAGGGGAGAAATTACGCCAGAACATACGGTACGCGAACCCACACGTACGTAGTTATTCAATGTCATTATTTTTACTTTTCCAGGCATCACTGCACTTAAAAGTTTACCACGCCTGTTCGGTGAACATTCTCAATTCGGAGTGGGTACTTGGTGTCGCCACCTGCATGATGTGAGTTGACAACACTGCCTAGTACAAAGTAATAACTCGGTTAAACTTAGATTTCAAAAAAATTTGGTGCCATCACTAGACATGTTATCATGCACTATTATTGTATGCATCTCATTCGATGGCATTTATGGTGTGAGCATAAATCAAGTGATATTGAAATAATATCGCATTTAACAGAAATCAAACTGCCGTCAAAAGCAGTGGTTTTATTAAAAGATGGCTACTCCATCATCAGTTTATTTTACTATTTCCATATGGATTGGATACGGGTATGGATCGTGGATATGGACAAGTAATGAACAGTATTCTACTGGTAAAAACTAATAATACCCCACCATTCATCAATAACGTTTTTCCAGGTGGAAATAATATCAGGACGGTTTCAATTAAATCATTGCTGATGATGGAGTCATCACGATGTTTTTTCAGATACAACCCGTTCGATTACTATGTGTTGGTGGGGACGAATAAATTGGACACTGGTGGGACAAGACACCCTGTAATTAAGGTCATCATTCACGAGGATTACAACGAGACCGACTCATGGGTGAATGACATTGCGTTGCTCAAGGTAATGATTCTACAAGATTCTTACATCTTTCCTTCATCTCAAGACATCTCCCATACTCAATATATGTATCTTTCTCAAACCAAATTATCTCCAAGTCATGAATTTGAATGATATGCTAAGATAGGGGATTGACTCGCAGACCGGCTGATCCAAAGGTCTTATGAACCTGGAATGTTTTTTTATCTTGATGTACCTGAACGTGTGCCTCTATGATAACATATGATTTTGAGACAATTTTTTCTGAATTTCGATATATTGCTATTACGTGAAGCTAACCTCATTTGATGACTGTGAGAATATTACCAATACGTATAAGCGTTGATCATTCTGACAAAGGATCGTTCCACAGACAACACAATGTAAATCTTCAGAGGTACATTCCGAGAAGTATGCCGGTGCATAACAAATATTTTTAAGATAATTCTCAGCCCAAATTTTGTTATAAAGCTTCAAAATAAGAAAGCATATATATATATATATATACCTAAGTATTTATGTATGTGATATGATTCCCCAGTTGCTGATGGCTGCTCCTATAGACCAAACATTCACTTGAAAATTTCAAATTTAACTTGGATACCAAAATACTCCCACGGCTCCTATAACTTTTCAATCCTGTGACCAAATATATAAAGGTATGAGTGTTCATTTAATCTAGCCAAATTAATTATTAATCATTTTGAATAATTTTGAGATACTATCTGAAATCTGTGCATTTATTGCAAAGCCAAATGACGGCGCTGCTGTTGCTACACTTATCTTCACCGAACTACATTATGAAACGCCCCACGATCAAGGAGTTCACAGAATGTTACGTGCCAAAAAGATAAAAAATAACGCTCAATGTTTTAAAAGGCGAGGTACTTGACTGGATGCAATAAAATATTATTTACATGTTTTTAAATCTATAAGAAATCATTCCAGGAATTAAATATTTGTATAAGCTGGTATTTGAAACTTTGTCGAGCGTTTTAGTTATGTTTTGTAAAGGACTACAATGGTACCAGCAATAAAGGGGCAGTCTTCGTTTAAATACTGTTACTGATAACACTGCTGCTGTTGAAAATCAATTTTTCCTGTCCAGATAAAGAGAACATGGTAGCGGTTCAGTATTTTGACGACATTCTTGCAAACAGATTTTTTTCGAAAGGGTAATATTCCATCTTAAACGCCTCTGCAATTCCAGGTTTATCCTCCCATTGAAATGGGAAATGGAGTCGCACCAGCCGCATTGCCAGAGCAAGATCAGGTGACACCGGTTGAAACCCCAGGTCAGATTGCTGGATGGGGAACTCTGGATGTAAGTAAACACACATTGTCCAGTGAATAGATAACACCGGATTAGAAAGGTCTTTAATATCATTCTTTGCTTAATACTTTGGAATGCAGTCTCTTATTATTAAAGATAAGAAAAAGGTATTCTTCTGCTAGTTGTCGACCACGGGGTCAAAATCCCGGCATGATTCTGAGATCTTACAAAATGGATTTTGGTGTTTTCTTTTATTTTTTGTGACTGTACCTATTGGTTGACCCTTCTTGCATGTTAAGTCGGTCAAGTTCAAGAACGTGGCTAATCGAACCAGTACTTAGATGAAAGAACGAGGGGAAAATTAATTTAAAATACTTGAATTTGAAAGGGAAAAGTGGGAGTCCAAAAGGGCGGTGGCTTGATATTCGTCAATCATATGGTGAATGTTAAAAGTAACAGTTCTAAATAACTGGAAATTCACCTTTAATGCTTGGGATTTCATAAAAACACACCATGAAACTTTTGCTGCTTACCATAATTAAGAAACATACTCATTTGTCACACTTTCAGCGTTTTTCGGAGTATTTGAGGTACTCACCGAGCTCCATACAAGACGGGTCCCCAAAAGTGCATTTTGTAATTCTTTTTGCACTCGCTTTGACCGTGCAGTTTGAACGCGAATCTTCTGTATATTGAATTTGGATGTTGATTTGAAGAAATTCCCATGAGTCCCTTCCCCATTTCTAATCAGAATCAAACAACCTTCGATCCTCATCCCAACATCGTCCCTAAATCCGAGAATGTTTCTCACATTTGGAAAATCACACGGATTCCGACACAATTACTCCCTAATCCACGCCGACTCTTTGAAAACATTGGCAATGCATCCTCAAACATCGCCATTCCTATCACACACACTCGATCATTACTTTCTCTCATCTCTTATTTTTTCCCCTTGAGCATAAAATGAAATTTGTCTGCTGATTTCTTCACTAAAAATTACCCGACTTGCAAATTGGGAAATTAACTTTCTTCTCTTCCTCCGACGGTAAAGCACAAAAATTTAAATAGATAACCATTCGTCGGTTCCGGACAACCAGGACCCAGTGTAACTTCTCTCCCACATTCCAGTCCTGTCCCCAATTTTCTCCTCTTTCCCTTTTCCACTTCCCCGATTCCCAAGCCCTTTCGTTTTCTTTCATTATCATCTAAAGCCGTTTTAACCTACCTTGGATCCTTCCTTTCGCTGAATAAGATGGTTGGACAACACGTATGATATATGTATATATATTCATTCATACAGAAATGACCGCCATATGGCGAAAATAACACATTCAATGATAGTAAATAATGAAGTTCGTCCTTTTATGTGTTTCTATCCCTTTCCTTATTTACTATCATTGAATATATATATATATACACGTATGATGAGTTGGAATGAAGTTGTCCTCCAGTTGAAGGCAGATATTTTCTTGATTAAAAAAGTATCTACTATCATTTTATCCCATAAACAAGTTTATTATCAGCATAGAGTATATTACTCTATGCTGATATCCTACCTTTTATCAGCGCATCTAAGATACCATTATTTTGTAAATAAACTACTTTTGTCGGCTTCGGCGGGGAAGGGGTAACGTCCTCGTCTGCCAACCCGTAGGTCGAGGGCTCTAATCCGACTAGGTGGATTTTTCTATCTCCACCCAGGGCACGGACGTGTGTGTTCCGTCCTTGTTATTTTTAAAAATAATGATATAGTGTCCACCGCAATTGGGCTCTTAGTGCTTTGTGCATGTGTGGGCGATTGTGAAATAAATAAATTTACCTTATCTGTTTTATTCTGAAATCATATGGCGATTTTATTTCCATCCCGCTTATGTCTAAGACTTGCAAAGAAAAAAGAGTATACTTCTGAGACTGATTCTCTTTGCAGTACTTCGGCTATCCAGTAAATGATTTACACAAATTAACGGTGTTTGTCTTTGACCATAAAAAATGCGGAGAAGCTTCGGTGCCGAAGCATATATATCCTACCATGATCTGCGTAGCAAGCAAGTTTGACATGGAAGGTCCAACTTCGGTAAGTATAGGGAGTACGTAATCTCTCCTCCTTCCTATTTAATCATTTTCAAGAATACCTATGGTATTTGCCGCAGTAGCTGGTATTAAGCTATTCAAAAATTACTACTAGACGAAACTAGCTAAATAAGCAAACTAGCCACTAATTGAGAACCATTAATATCATCAAAAACATCATTAGTGACTGCTTGAGGTCGAAATAAGCAGTTCACTGTGGGGATATTCTTTTGGTTATTTTCTTAAGTCTCAGTGAGAATTTTTAAATATACCGCATAGAGGATAACGTTTCTAACCCTATTAATAAATGTAATCTCAATGTTGCCTTATATAATAAGTCCTCCGATTTATTATAGAGTGCAATGATACATTCTAATGGTCTAAGACAATTACTTCCAGGGTATCATTCACCTCGATGGAAGCTGAAAAGCAATTGTTGTAAACTTTGTCCTTCAGATTTCAGAGGTGAATGTTTACCTGGGAAAGGATGGAGTGAGATTGTTATTAGAAACTAATATCACCGGATTCATACCATTTATCACTCATTTTACAGGACAAAAATATTAGCACGTGAATTTATCGATTAAAATTGGTGGAGAGTAAATTGAACAAGTATCATCTTTTAAGTAACTGGCATGTATTACAAAGGCAGATACGTATGAGGCGCAACCAGGTGGTATATGTGAGAATTTCTATGGTAAAGGAAGCGCTAATTAAAGAGAAATGAATCCTGTGAAGTCAATTTGGCCTGGAACTGAGGAGTGAAATGTTTCATGTGGGGCCTGGCTCTTCACGAAGCTGAGACATGGACGGTTAGGAACGAAGACGAAAAAAGACCAAATTGATTTTGAGTTATGGATAGAGGAAAAGGGTGGAAAATATTAGCTGGATGGAAAAAGTGCGAGCGGAAGAAGTCATTAGAGAGTTAGAAGAAATGAAAAATTGATGGATATCGTAAGAAAAAGAAAGGGAAAGGGATTTGGACCATAGTTGAAAAGGTATAGTCTGTTAGTGGAATCTTTGGAAGGAATAGTTAAAAGAAGAAGACGTAAGCGGTGCCAGCCCGTGGATAGTTGGAAAAAAAGAGAGGTTAAGGTGAAATGCGAAGCACGAGAGAGAGAGTGGCATTGAGGGGCGACACGTGAAGATCTACCCAAGGGTAGAATACTATAATAATATTAAATGATGCATACGAAAAATATATTAAATAGTTATATGATAGACTTGACGGAAAGCTCAGTGGAGCAATGTATATGGTTTACGACGGTACAAATACTACATGAGAAACACAGACACACAGAAAAAGAGACGCTCACAATTTATTTAAACGGGAGCTTTCGGTATACATGTGCGGCCTTCCTCGTCTGTAAGAAGACTCCTTAAAGATGAGCAAGGCTGCAATTGTAGCCGAAATCTCCTGCTTAAAATATTGTCTCTTTTTCTGTGTTTCTGTGTTTTTCATGTACTATTTGTGCCGTCGCAAGACACTTAAATATATAATAAATATTTAAATAATGCATATTCCATTTGAAACAATGTTTTGAGGAAGAAAATTATCTATACATTTGTGCGTATTTCATGAATACGTTTATTTCTCAAAAACTGTATTCTTTAAGTTAAGAATGAAAGGGTTATAGCAAATAAAGATATTTATATATTATCAATGTTATTGAATACTGCCTTGGGATATTACTCGAATTTTTATTTCTTCCACGTGTACTTAATGCAGTACCTTTTCAAAAATTCCAGGGCGATTCTGCTGATCCATTTACAGTGAATGGAACTGTGATAGGTCTGGCGTCATGGGATAGAAACATAAATAGGTTAGGTTACCCAGCTATTTACACGGAGGTTTCACACTATGTGAACTGGATAAAACAGCACATCAATGAGTGAGCAGAATTCAGCGGAAACTAAACTGAAATAAGATTGATGTTCACATGATAAGAAGCCAATTCTATAATTCTCACTTAATTGTACTATTTAGTTCGCAAATAAAATTTATTATTTAAACTGAGATTTAATTTTTTTCCTCCTGTCAACAAATTTCAATCTATCATACTTTTTCCATTATATAAATTATAGAGCTTTAACGGGTAACGTTTATTTCTACTTTGCTATAAGGGCCACTATGTTTTTTTAATGGAAGGTTAACATTTACTCAATGAAATTAGATAGGGAAAAAAGCAACTGAGTTTCAGTAAAAAAGTAGGTGGTGAATTTTTCATTTCCTGTTTTAGTTACCCTGTTGGAAATTTCCCTATGAATTTTCCTCGCAAATTTTCCTCAGAAAAGGTCTGTTTCCCCAGAAAATTGAAACCATATTTTACCTAGAACGTACACCTCAGTGAAAAATTTCCCCAGACTGAATTTTTCTTGGGAACTTTTTCCCGAGGATAATTTTCCAATATATAAGGAATATAATATACAATAACAACAGAGGAAACCACTGTCCGACGAAAACGTAGGATATAAATGGAAAATATATAAACAAAATGATTACACTAGTTTAAATGATGCATGCATATGCCAATGAATTATTAAAAGGAACTCAAAATTACGTGTTTATTTTGTTTTTTCAGAATATTTACTCTGTTCATTTTCATTTAAATATAAATTTTTTCGCCTGATGTATGAATTCCTTAAAATATTCTAAATAACACCATCCAATGAACTGTCAAATAAGCCCGAATGCCACCAAACAGCCTTGCCTACAATGTCCATCATGATCCCTGTAAACTCAACCATGTGACAGCTCAGATAAGGTAATTTTTATGAACAAATACACTGATTTCAACTTTCAAAACAAAACTAATGATGCGCTTATTAAAAGCAGTGATAATATGGCTTACCAAAACTTTCGAAAAACATGCTTTCTTCGGAAATGCTTGCTCTTGATTCACTTTTATGGAGCAGCATCTGCAACTGCGTTTCACGTTTGTCATTTGTTTTTCAAATGAAAATTTTCCCTTGAAATTTTGTTCCACATGGTAATGAAGATTTTCGATAAGGTAGCGTTTGGTTCAAGAGAACTTGTGGGTAGAAAGAAAGATGTTCCATCATTGAAACCACGTGACTTTTCTTCAGTGGCACGCGATTGGTTGAAACATAAATTTCATACTACACGCCGAACCATTATACACTTATTGACGTACACTGTACCGCACCGTACATTTGCAAATTAAAAATTTAACGAGCACAGGATTTGATATACAAACAGGGAAATCACAAATTTTTCATTATAAAAGTACCACAGAACTTATAAAATATTGTGACAACAAAGTCTTACTCAAGTTCACGACGACAATGTTACACAATCAAATAAAAACATGAAAAAAATACAAAAAAATAAATTTCAATTAAAATACATATACGATGGTCCTGTTATTGGATTAGGATTAAGTTATTCCCTGAAAAGATCACTCACTTGGTATTTTACTCCTACGGAACTCTTAATATAGGTAAATAAACAAAAGGTGTAACCATGACAGAAACGTCATTATGCCTAAGTCACGTGACCTTGCACAATGCGCAGTAGCCAACACTCGCTCTACCTAATTATAACTCTATGGTAAGGACAACGGCGAATCCGAAATAATTTTGTTAATACAGATGAACAAGCCGAATTCGCAGTTCAATGTCCCAATATCAAGATTCGATAAAATGACAGGGTCATTAACATCCATTCGACTGTGTGGAATGACTTGATTTCTCATACACGTGTTTTGCTATAGGGAGATAAGCTTTAAAATATCAATTTTTTTATTGTCAAATGAATGAAACCGATGACAATCTATAGGAATAGATAATACAACGACCTCACAGAGAGAACGTTAAAAAATATCACAGACCTTTTTCTTGTGATCTCTAACCGCAATATTCGAGAATCACTTCCTCTGAAAACATCTTCTCAGAATGCATTTAAAATTTATACTGTGTTTATTCTTTTTGTTAAAAGAAACAACGACATTGCCTTCATCCAGGTTTTATACAGGCAAGTATCTTGCAACAGTTACTGAAATATTTTACAACAATTTACATTATATTTAAGCAATTTAAAAGCGGATATCTTTGTGAATCGTTTGGGGGCTCGGGATAAGATGCAATCATTTATTTTTTTTTAAATAATTTTATTTCAAATGCCGAATAATGCAATAAACAAAGAGTATACTGTACTGTCTGTACTGTTTATTTATGCATTTTAGTTTTTATTAAGGTCATGCAATATCATGGATTTTCAATTCGTTTTCTCTCATTTGCACCAACTCTCCTGGCTATCCCACATGTTTGACCTCTCCATTCTTTTTTAGAACATAGCGCTGACGTTTTTCACTTCCTCCCTCTCATCGATCATTCTACATCTAACTCTTTTTTTCCTTTTAAGGTTCCTAACATTATAATTTTTTCACCAAACTGTTCTGAATCTGAGCGTGGCACTTGGTTTTCCTCTTCTCATCACAAGTCTTTCCACAAGGTTCCCCTTTTATTCACTTTCCGAAACACTTATTCACTAACTTTTTTCTAACACTTGAAAAAATCAAATCAACTTACTATTGAAAGCTATTATATCATCGGATCAGTTTTTTTATAACCCTTTACATGCTAGCATATTTAGGAGATCAAATCGCTCTCAGCAGTAACAAAATATCGACTGTGTCGATATGCTGAATCGATAGAAAAACTATACATACATAGTAAATTTAAAAAAACGACACTCACAGAATTTTTGCATTTGCTGTAGCACTACGTTCCTTTGTCAAAGTTTGAGAAGGGATAAAGTTTGAATATTCTTTTCTTACACAAAGGAACTTACTTACTTCTTGACAAAGGGGCGTAGTGCCATAGAAAACCCAAGAAATTCCTGTGCCTCCTTTTTTTAAAATGCGTATTTCTTCTGTCATATATATAATCTTGAGGTTTATAAGTAGCATTCGATAAACGATGCAATGTATTAGTGTAATTTACTCACAATGCAACAGACGATATCGCCGGGGTCGGTCCATTGACGTCGCCGCTTGATAAAAGACCTCCGATCACAGAGCTGAAACCGTACATCCAGGGTGGAGTCCTCGTGGAAGGCAGGGAGTTCCCATGGGTGGTAAGTACGAATGCCGTTTTTCGACCTGCAAAATGGAATATTTTAGAGGTGTTGGAGGAGGAAACTTATGCGAATTTCACTTGATTAGAGATTTATTCAAGACCCGAGTTTCAGCATTTTTGCCATCATCAGGTAAAAAAAATGCTGAAATCCGGGTCGTGAATAAATCTCTTATCAAGTGAAATTAGCATAAGTTTTCTTCTCCGATATGGAGAAACTTCACATAATTAACCTTGGAACCTCACTGTTTGTTATTTAGAGGTGTTACGACGATATCCACTGGAATTAATTACCAAGGCTGAAACTTATCCTCCCATTTTCTCTGGTATACGTATTTATAGATACAATTTTGCTAAAATAAATGACGATTTGTAAATAAAAATTTGGAGTTACGACAATTATTATTTACGTAAAAATAGGGTCATCTGGTGCTTAATATTAATGCCTATAATAACTTGGTTAAATAAGAAACCGTTTCGCGTGTATGAAGTACATGTCACAATGTCGCTATTGATTACTGTAATGTCCATTCTGCACGGTTTTACTTTTAACTCTCTTTTCAACTGTACGAGAATCTTAGACCCTGAGTTGCATTATAACTACGAAATATTGAGTTCTATGATGAAAGAGGCTTTATCGAGAGCTTGAAAGATACAAAACAATATATTGCAATTCCATAACGCTAAATTTCTCTCCCTATTTCACAGGCGTCACTGCGTGTTTTTGGATATCACCTATGCGGTGTCAACATAGTTAATTCAGAATGGGTACTTGGCGTTGCAAGCTGTATGTTGTAAGTAAAAATATAGACAAATTTAAAATACCAAATACCAGTAGAAAATACATATGTACGAAGTACTCTTCGGATTAGTGTTCGTTAGAGATGATTGAAACCTCAAATTCATCTCAGATTTCACATTATTATTTATTAAACTACGGATAAGAGGTATCAAGTTACTCTATTATCTAAACTTAAAGCATTTTTCTTTCATTTTCCATTTTAAAATTCAGTCACCCCCTATGATATTGAATTCTTTATGATGAATGTGTATAACAATATTATCTGGCGGGAAAGACCATAGTTTTAAGGGTACCATAAGATTGTTTTCAAATAAAGAAAAAAATTCCTTTTTTTAAAGAGGTATAGGGTAAAATGGAATGTACTACCCAAGAAAATTCTACAGACCTTCTCAAGTAATGTTGGAACGTTCATGAAGATGCTAAAAATAGTTTTTGTATGAAGGGGAGTGCTATGTATTTTTATACGTTATTTATTTCTTGTAAAAAGTTGTTCTGCCTTGTAAAGCTTGCGGTAACTTGAAATTGTATGTTACCACGTGAACAAAAGGTCGATTTTTAACTATTGTGATAATAGTAATGATAGTGTTACAATTTCATGAAATACATTCGGAAGTTCCGGAATAATAAAATAAAAATGAGTTCTTTGAGTCGCAAGAGGCAGGTTATGATTAAATTAGGGTAGAGGCAGAGTTAAATCATATACCATATTTGTTTCAGGAAAAGTCCAATGTTTATATCACGTAAAACAATTTTAGCTCTCGGAAGTAGGTAATACTTGTGACAGTAGTTCTAGTTATTATAAAATCTGAAATAGACAGTGCATCTAAGGAATTATTCATTCATTCAAGGTTATGCTACCAGACGAATGGTAGGTTTCTGGTGGACATTAGTTAATGCCAAGAAATATCGGCGTCTTCGGACGTTCTATCATTTTTGAGCGGTTTAATTAAGTTAAGTGTAAAATTATTGGTATTTTACTCTAAGTTTCGCATTCTTTTTGAGACTTTGCTACACATACACTTTGATTTTGCCATCTGAGACTATGGTCAAATCAATCTAAATCAAATCATACCTATATGTGAGAAAGTCATACTTAATTGAATATATCTACTGTTAATCTATGGAAAATATATGATAATAGACTAGATTCGTATACAAGTTCGAATGCTACTCGTATAGTAATATTTTTCATAAATACTTTAATTTTTAGCAACAACTGGGACTCGTATACCGTTGAGGCTGGAACTAACAGCTTGGACACCGGAGGGACTATTCATAATGTCATTGAAGTAGTCATCCATGAAAAATACAATGAATCAGACTCATGGATAAATGACATTACGCTGTTAAAGGTAGAGTAGCAAGGACAAAAGATAGTTTTAGAGCGCGCTAGCACTCTAGATTTCCTCTATGAATCCCTTAGAATTTGTTTTTTTGTGACACGTAACTCTAAATGCTTTGTTTCTTTCTCTTTCAAGTTTTGAGGTAAAGAGAGGTTTGGTTAGTGCGTTGAGTGTGGATTCTCTGTCTTCATGATTTGGTAGTAGTATTGGATTTTTTGGAGTTGGTGGTGCAGAAATAAATGCAAAAAACATTATTACAAGAGCACAACGTATACTGAACAACAACAAAAAGATAAACAGTTTGTTATTATGGCAGCCGTGCCAACTACAAGTTTGAAATTGTACTTCCAAAATTCCTAATCAATTTCTATATATATATATATCTCGTATGTATAAATATATATATATATTAACTTATTTACTGTGTCACTCAGTCACGCCGTATCTGTTTTGTTATTTTCCTCTCTCATGTTTTGAGGTAAAAGAGTGAGGTTTGGTTAGTTGAGTGTGGATTCTCTGTCTTCATGACTTGGTAGTAGTTTCGGATTTTCAGTTGATGTTGCAGAGAAAAATGCAAAAAACGTGGTTTTTCTACAATGGGAGACAACATATAATGAAAATACTACACTTGAAAATTGAGAAAAGGCACTAAAGTGACTTTTATTTATTTTCTTAAGGTTCTGTGACAGTGACAGGAGGAAATTGGTTGTTTATATTTTGTTCAATACATCTACGATGAGCGCAATATCATTTTGCAAAAATTGGTACATTCCTCAGTCAACTACTAATTGTGGTGAGCAAAGAATTGAAAAATGAAAGCTTTTTGCAGCAAAATAACCACTTGAAAGTTTAACTAGGTTCAATGTGTGATAGAAGGCGGAAATTTTTCTTTCATTTTTCGAACAATAATCACTCGATGAGCGTAGTATGCATGTTCAAAAAAATGGTACTCTCCTCAGACTACTAGAGTGAGTTTTAAAAAAATGGCAAAGAAAAAGAAACTTTACTCCAGCCAATGTATGCAAAAAATACAAATGGCTCTGTATCTCGTAGAATGCGGATTTTTTGTCCTCATCTTTTCAGCTATGGCTTTCTGATCGGCGGAGTAACCGTATCTCAAAAATGGTACTCTCCTCAGTTCACTACAGTGAGCATTGCTCATAGAAATGAAAAATATGAATTTTTTTACTGCAAATTGTTTACTTATATGTTTCACAAACTATTCTAATTTTTTTTCAATTTTGAGAAACATACATATACACTCATTCACACACATTTCCCACCACTCCCACTAAAGTAAAAACACAAAGCTCACCTCAGGAGAACACCAGTTGTGACTGCCTGCTAGTTACTAATCAAATTGCGTAACACTAGCCAAGGATGCGAATGCCCTCCAATTCTAAGCTATTGATCGCCATTGACACTCGCATGGCAAGAGTACAAACTAATTGGGCGTACCAACTTATTAGACTATAATTTCCTTTTCTCACATAGGTACGTTACTAAAGTCATAATGATGTGTGCCACATATGTGGATAGTGCATGACTGGTCCCATTCCACCCACACGCCCCGGTGAAGGCTTGGATTATCCTCTGTGTATATAGATATGCCCAAATTTTTAAGACCAATCTCGATTTATACGTTTCTGTCAAACAAAGCATAACACACCTCCCAGCTGGATACAAGGAATACCTCATTCATCTAGTTTCAATCTTTGCCAGGTACATCCGCCTATTGTGCTGGGCAACGGAATATCCCCTGTAGTCCTGGCGGAGAAAGGGCAAGTTACACCGGCTGGTACAAGTGCAACAATCGCAGGATGGGGAGCGCTCAAGGTGACACAGAACATATGCGTGACAAACAAATTAAATTTTGATGATGTGATTCATAATTTTTCCTTATATATATATATATATGTATATAACGAACACACGCACACACTTATACACATTCGCACACAGAAAAACTCCTCCTTCCCCTCCTCCCCAATACAGCACACCGTGCATATCATCCTACATCAACCAGTTCTCTCAGACTGACGAAGCGGCAAGG
>WURS02447580.1:0-14421 GCA_011762765.2 Rhinocypha anisoptera
CAGGATGGCTAGCGAAACTGTTGTCACCACAAGTCAACAAACGCGGACGCAGAACCCGATAATGCCGAGAGCACATAGAATAATTAAAAATATCAATACTCTCATCATTTTTTAAAAATTCTTAAAATTCCGTACTATCCGCACCTTTGAAGAGTACTTCCATATATTTACCCTCCCTGTTGGTTATTTGAGTGAAAGAGTATGCCTGGATCTCCTCAATGGTACGTTAAAATAAATAATACTTAGTATCAATTGAGGAAATGGAACCTGCTAAAATATTACGGCGGAAAACGCTGTCTATAGCTTTGCGCCTGGTCTGTATCATGTTCAACTTGCGCTTGAAACAAATTTCTAATAGCCGCATCTGTGATATGAAACATTCATTTTCATGGACAACCTTTTCACAAAACGCATCTTTACTTTTCCGATCGTATTTATTTGGTTTTTGTGATATGTGTTCAAGACAACATAGACACATTCTAAAATAGGTGGTACAGTGGTACAATAAGAGCGAATTATAGTTTGTACTGAGAAACTATCGCATGCACTGCGTTTCAAAAAGCCCAGAAGCCTTAACGACCCTGAGCATGTATCAATCATATGATTAAATGTCAAATTAGTGTATAGGGTTTGTTGCCTCCTAATTTAATGGTCCCTAGATGTTATCCTCGTGACAGATTTCAAGGTGTTAAGTAGTTTTCATATAGGTCGCATTGCTTTCGCAGTCCTACATTGTGTTACTCGTTATGCTCTTGTTTTTGTCCCATTTTACGTGGTTTTCTCACTACACTCCATACGCCCCGACCCATCCGCGTGGTTCAGCCTCCACTTCGCAGTACGCCGTTTGAATTTGTGGTTATCGGGATCTCGGGCGGACGGAGGAATGTTTCCACTCTTTGCATGCCCCGCGTTCCACGGCTTCTTCTTCCGTGATTCCAACCCGCGTCCTCCGCTGTGGGATTCGACTCTTATCGGCGCCGATCGCTTTGCATTCCGCTTAAGGGCTTGGTGGCGGCTTTCGTAATTGCGGGGAGGAGAATATCCTTCCATTGCAAAATAAACCGCAACTCTTCTCGCACCTCAAACTTCGGGGAGTATTTTTGAACAATAGTGTATGTTTTAGGACTGCGCTGTTTTCCGCAAAGCCTGTGTGTGGTGTGGCCCCGCCAAATGCTTCGGCAATAGTAAGAGTTGTGTGCGGGTGTATAGGGACTTTAACCGAGGAGTATCCTTGGACTATTTTAGAGTCAAATCTCGCTGATGGTGTAGTCATCCTCTGTGTGTGTCGGTTGAAGTGTTTTGTACCGACTTTTACCACGTGACACTGCCGAAAAGTATATAGTTTGGCATCTTCCGTGTGGACTAATTTCCCCTTTCGTACGCGAGTTTCCAGTTTCATCATTTTCAGAGGAAATTATACAGTATGATGGTAAATGAATATGTTGAGTATCCATACCCCAGACCAAACCGTAGCTATGGTGATTTCAAAACCCATGGACATCATGATAATGGAATAGCCCTCTATGTGTGATTTTCACAGCCTTTATGTTTTCAGTGCCAAGTGAGCTGTGCGTCCATCAATTAAACTGGCATTCGGGATTAAGATGCGTCTGTACGTGTTTGCCAAGGTTGATTGCACGAAAGTGTTTACCTGAATTATATCTCATCACGCTTTCTTTGCTTGCGGTGAATTAAATTTTTTCCCTCCAGTGATTCCATGACTTTTATTACACGACATAAATGCTTTCCGCAAACGCCGTTGCAATTTTATCGCTGTTGGCGCTTATTTCTTTTTCCCCTGGAATCTTCCTTTGTAAGTCCAGGCCTTTTCACGGATTGTTTGTTTTGCGTCATATGGGAGGCCAGAATAAAAGGGAGACGGGGAAGAGAAACAAAAAGAGTTTTTCGTGAGAATTGGCTCCGATAATTAAAACTCTCCAGGCGGTAATCTGTCAGAATATTTTTAAGGATGTGATTACTTTAATTCCCTCACCCTTGCCTCCGTGCCGGAGAGAGTCGAAGTCGTTCCGCGAATCCAATCCCTGGCCGCTTCCTCCATATGGAAGCTCCGCCGCGAATCCGGCGGGAGTGGTTTTAATTAATGCTAAATGCTTCGTTGTTTCACTCATTTCCTCGAGAGTGTAAACAACTCCTATTTCCCGTGGAGGGATAATTTTTCCTTCTTCTCTCCCATGGGAGCGGAGGAAGGTGAGGAGGGGGTTATGTGTGGTGGAGAGGCTTTTAAAATCCTTCGTGGAATCCCACCCTCCTCGGACCCTTTTCTCGACTGAACTCTTCCTGATTATCCTCTCCCTTTTTCCCCTTGTGCCAACCCGGATTCTCGCTTCCCCATCGCGCTCCCTCGACCCACCCCCTGCGCTGCTCCTCCCTCGTTGCGCCATCATCCATCCGTACGTAGTCTTTTCGCTCCCCTTCACCCGTCCCATTGTGCTCTCTCCCACTCTCCCTTCAACCGGAAATTCCTGAATAAGGCAGTATATAGGACACTTCCAGCTTCAACCCCCGGATGGATTTGTGCTCTGCATCCGTAGGTATGCAAGCTCCGGGTGAAATCGTAAAGCAGCGGCTTCACATTCCGTGCTCCGGAGCACGGCAAGGATATTTCCCCTCCCTTTTACGAACCCCATATTCTTGTACTTCCATCTTTTCTCTAATCCGCGATCCTTTTCGCCAGAATATTCTTATCCGGGGCAGGAAGGAGGAGCTTCCTTGAGGTTTAAGATGAATGGATTTTTCAACCCATGTATAGTCGTCGTCAATGCACGTGGGAGTGTTTGCTTAAAATTTCTTTTTTATTTCGGGTTTACCAGACATCACCACCCTCAATAAGAATTGTAAATTATTTGAGCCCCATCTCATGATGATGCTCATGATTCGACCTAGCGAGCTCTGGTCCTGGTGTTCCACTTTCTTCAATTTTTTGTAGATCCCATCTTTCGAAATTTCTTCCGCTTATGCTCATGATGTTTCGGGTAGTCCACCACCTTTGTATTCTGCTTTCTTGGCTTTTATGATTGTGAGTGCGGCGTAGTCAAATTCCGTTGTACATATTTATATGTTGCCCTTAATAACATAGCGTGACACGAGGTTATTACACATCAAGCATTCATTATCTTCATTCAGTATTTATTTTTATTAGCTGTTACACATGTTCGCAAAAGGTATGTTAGAAAATAATGGCTTAAATGTTGACCTTTAGTGTATTGTAGGAATACTGAAAGAACTCCCTAAAGACTTGCAATTATTCATTCATCACTCCTTAGAACCCTGAACTGAACGTTTTCACAACTATTTAGCCTACTGAAGACTTGCAATTGGGGTATGGACTTTGCGTTAAATATTTCATCTAAGAAATATTTTTTCATAAAAGCATTTTTTAAATATGCGTAATTCAAAATCATTTATTGCGGGTAACGTATTAACATTTCTATTCCACGTTCGTTCGTCACCTATTTGGTCAATAAATTAGTCGCATCTAAATCCCAGAATAGTTGCATAATAGTTTAAGAGATATGGAAAAAGTAGGTTGTGGAGGAAGCAATTCAGGCTTCCCCTTTCCCTTGCGTCATTGTTTTTCCGCCGACTATATTCATCCTCCAATGGAAGCTCAACTCCACTCTTACGAGCGGGATTCCATGGCGTTATTCCCTCATTGCTTTAGACCACTGGATTATACGACAGCGTCAGAAGTCTCGTACTGGCCGTTGAATGCCGGGGCTCCGGACGGCGTTGTTCTGGAATAGGACAGCCGAGATAATCGCATTGTTACGCGCCTCGGCAGTGGTCAACCGTACGGCCCTCGATTTTCGCTTTCCCTTTTGGTCCATTCCATTTGGATAAATCTCTCTCTCCCCTTATCTCACTTATTCCATCCGAATCACTTTCCAAACTTGAACAGTCGGCACCAATTTTTATTTTACGTAAACGGCCTCGTGATATTCGGCGTCGTTTGCCTGGGCTCGTACCCTCACGGTTTTTCAAAAGAGTAGTAATTTTATTGGGAATCATTTTCCTCCACGGTTTGACGTAGCTTTTGTTGATGCAGGTGTGTTTGATCACTGCCATTCATAAAGGCGTTTACCTAAAGTGCGCAAATCGTTTCCGGTATCCATTGAGTTATCAAGGATTTTAAAATTATGCATATGACGAAATTATGCTGGTCTACCATACCCGTAACCTAAATATTCCACGAGGCTCTCCCCCTTGAAGTTATGTAACAACAATTGCTGGCAGACCCTTGCTTCTGGAGGCCATTGTTTTACCCATAACCTGTAGATGTTATCGTTCGTAAACGAAAAAGGGAAAAGTTCAACGAAAGTGAAAACTTTCAGATGCCTTCCGACGGAATATAAAAATATGATTCTATTATAATATTTCACCGAGTATTGAGAAGTAAAAGAGGATTAAAGAGAAGATTGATTATGAATTTATAATGGGTTACGGATAAATAAATCTCGATAAATAAGCACTCTACGGTTTTAGAGTTGAGTAAATTTCTTTGTTCTTATTTTATTTACCTCTTTATAATCGAGGAATTACTAAATAAGCCCGTCGGGTTAACCTGGGGGTAGGTATACGTTCGCCGGCAAAGCCAAAGGTCGTGGGCTCGAGTCCCGCCTAGGGCATGGGTGTCATGTTTGTCCATGTTGGTTTTTTCTTTGATTTAAAAAAGTGCAAAATGATTTTAGCCGTCGAAGAACCAACCCTATAAAAAAAAAACAATTTCCTGTTTCGAACCGCCTAGACCAGTGATGGCGAACCTTTTGAGCTCGGTGTGTCAAAATTGTGAAAAACCCTAACTTAACTCTGGTACCTATATAATAATGTTCATAGTTTTTTGATATTTGCAACCATAATAAAAGAAATATTTATATTTTGACATATACATGTATAAAATTAAAAAAAAACAGAAAAACGTTGTACATTAAATAATAATTTTTTGACTTTGTCGATGCATGTCACTAAAATGAGTTCGCGTGTCACCTCTGATACACGTGTCATTAGTTGGCCATCACTGACCCAGACAATAATCGGATCCTATCGACTACCTCATGTCTTATTGAGAGAAAACACTGTTTCCTGTTTTTGTGTATTCTGCAGATCAACTTATTATTGCCCCCTGATTATTTGGGTTCGCTGATGTCAGAAAGGAACTAAATTTTTTGCGATCACCGTCCTTTACAATCGACATCTTTACAATCTTACGGAGTAACGGGATTCAAACGGCGATTATCAGAACTAAAATTATAAGTTATACATGAGCACTGACCTCCATTACATCTTCTTTGTGGATCCTCCGTGCCATCATTATTTTTTGGAGCGCGGCTTGGTAAATAATTGTCGCATCGTCATGCAGCTTGCATTTTTACAAGCATTTGTCATGACGACACCTCAATTCCTGTCCCCTTTCGCGGAAACCTTATCCCGTCTGTGCCAACCTCGGGGCCGACACCGTTCAAGTAGAGAAAACTCTCCCTCAAGATCCCCGGGCCGCCCCTCGTAATTGGCCGGAAAGTACTGTCGAGAAGCTACCCGATGAATAAGTAAACGAAAGGCGGGATATTTATGGTGATGGGTTTTTAGTGCTTACGGGGCTGGTAAAGGTGGTGTGGGGAGGAGAAGGGGGAAAGGGGATTGCGGCGGTTTGGTGCAGGACTCCTCAATTCCACCCGTATAATGTCGTATGTCTATTCTTCACGGAGTTCCTTCTCCAGGAAAATCCTTTCCAAGTTTCCCACCCGGAGAATATACCCATATCTCTCTCTCTCTCTTTTTCTTCTCGAAGACTCGCCTCCCCTCTTCTTTTCTTTCGGCCTCCGGTTTTCCTTTCCCTCCACTCTCCCGATGCCGTAATACCCCTTCCAAGTGGGCCCGGAGCCCTTTCTCTGTCCCCCTCCGCCTTCTCCATTCGTTTTCCCCGCCCCGTGCTGCCTTTACTCTTCGATCACGGCTTTGAAGACGGATTTATTTCCCGCCGGACCTTCCAGGCTCTAAATAAAACGTTGCTGGCCCCCCACTCTTCTTCTTTATCCCTCCACCCCTAACGGTCGCACCCTGTTCACATGCCCCCTCCCCCACACTTTTTACTGCTTTCACCTCTTATTTATTCGCCCTTTTTTCCTCTAAAAGCTCCCCTCTTTTCTCCTTCCATCGCCCCCCAGCTACCAAATCTTCTCCCAAAACCTTGCTTTCCTTCTTTCCTCGCGCGTTGCGTGATACAGCGAGGTGTCCGGCGGCAGTGTCTTGCCCCGGGGCGTGCATCTACAAGGGGTCCGTATCATCAAGTCACGACTAAAGGTTGAGAGCCTCTCATCACGCGCGGTGCGGAGTGTTAGGAGTCTTTGTATTGTACTGCATAATTGCATGGAAAGAAAACTAACGATGAATTGCTAATTATAGTCGGGTAGTAGAGACAATTGTTGAGAGTGCAAAGAAGTTAGAAAAGGTGAGATGTAAGGGGTACTCAGAGGCGACGGGTTGTTGCAATCTGTAATGGGAGAAGAATGTTGGGTAAGCCAGGTAGGGGCAGGAAGAGAATAGGAATTTTGTATAATACGAAGGAAGCATGAAGATTTAAAGATGGATTAAGTTAAGATGATGCTGGGCAAATCTATCCTGAAGCTCATGAAAAACGTACCATCACTGGTAGATTATCCTTCATTTCAACTGCATGAAGTTAACGGTGGTTGTATTAAGAAAGTCAAAAGGGCAACAAGGTAATTTATTTGGGTGCTTAAAACTGAATTTTTCTTTATCGCAAAACCGCGAGGAAAGAAAATAGTTTTTTATTGTTGAAACCCCCCCCCCCATTAATTTCTGCATTCGCACCTTTGGAACATGTTTCCATTGGCTCCCAATAGTGTCAGAAATGACCCCGTGTGCCGAATTGAATTTCTTGGTTGTCTATAAACGCTTCCCTGATGGAAGATCACTCTTCCTTGATTCTCGTAAACGTTATATATCCCACATGTCTTAACAATGATTTTTATGTGACCCGCGAGTAGAGGCACCCGCCGGTCACCATCACCTTCACCCAAAGACTAAGCCGAATATTTTTTCTTTTACTAGATCTACCTGGAAAACCCCAATCAATACAAGAAATTCCCCTTCCCCTACCATCCGAGTTTCGTTACTATTACTTGTACTGCTTGATATTAAATGAGCTTTTCACTTACCTCTCAAACCAGCTTTCGAGTTGAAAACTGAATTTTAGCGTCTTCGATAAAACTCTGAAACTAATTATATTTTATACTTGCACTTAATTCATTTTTGTCATCACATAACCTTAGTATATTTTTATAAAAGAATATGGTATGTGATAAAAGTATCATTAAGGCATGCTCCCCTCATAAATGTGTAGGAAAAGATGACACATCAGGGCTGCACCTTGTCGATCATCCCTTTTTTTTCTAAATGGCAACTCAGTCTAGACCTTTCATATCCAATATAAATCTACAGTGAGTACTTAAATTTATAATCGTTAATTTGAATTTAAATAATTTAAAGTTATAAAAGTTAATTTTCTCTAGTCATGGCTTACACATTTTCCACGATTGTATTATATACCATAAAACTATTTTGGAAATAGGATATTAAAAATTCAACCTTCGCTTTTCGTCTTTGTGGTCATGTCAATTGATATACCCCTAGTGGTGCAACAACTTGTACTGGTTTTATCCTTTATATTTATACTATAGTTTGCAGTATCATTTCTTAATGAACAAAGTCATTTGTTTAAAATTATTTTAAAGCGTGATTAGTCTATCCATCGAACAGCTGCCTAGTTCCAAGTGCCAAGCTGCCAAGTAATCCAATCCCCTCCCGTTCATTTTCTTTCCCTTTTCCTCTTTAAATTTTTTCTTTGTTGGGAATAAATGATTCATTGCCGGGGTTTAATAGAGTAAACGCCTTATTGATAACTTCCAAATGAAGAGGAGAAAACAATAAAGCGGAAACCATACCACTGCATTAGTATTGAGAAGTGCAACGGCAACGAAAGAAAATAATTTCGTCCCTCACACTTTTCTTCGAAGAATTTCATGTATTGAATCTGAATCCTGATTTTATCAGGAAAACGGATTAAAATAATCGGTTCCATCAAAAGTATCGAATTGCTCTATTGGATGTTTCCGTTATTTGCGAATGCTATCATCAGCGGTAGCTTCAAGGAGATTGACGTCCAAGGCATCGTCTATTCCTCCATTAGGATATTCTGCTCGAGACGTTACTCGGCCCTCGACTCCCTGGTGTGATGGAGACCGTGTGAGGAGAATGCACCAGAGAATTTCCACGCCCACTCAGCATTACAAGATCGTTTGAGTTATAGACGAGCGAGTGGACCCGATTTTGTTGAGATAACAGAGTAAAGGACGGAATATTCTTTCGCAACTCTCGTGCCGCCGTCAAAATGACTACCATATTAAGGCACTTGGTGCGAAAGAAAAAACTTATATTATTCAAGGCATTAGATGTGAAGGAAACATATGCTTGTTGTTTTAAACCCTGAGGTCCCGTCGGTATATTTCCTTAACCTTTTTCAATTTAGTGATGCCCTTGAACGAATATTTAATAGATCCATTTCAACATTTTCCAGAATGCATAATAAACAGTACGTCGGACCGACCTGCTGCCACTTTTCCGTGTGAACAGTTAAATTATGATCGAATACAGAGAAAATACGCTCGAAAGTATTATAAAATGACTAATAATATTACTAAAGCTGAGATGGTAAAGTTCATCAAGGAGTAAAATTAATATGCCGGCCAACTTAGCCTGGTGGGTTTTTTCTCAGTAAAAACGTAGTCTACCTTCTTTCCTGTAATAGGTTGCCCATACTTATAAATAGGCGAATGTACCACTCCTCTGTCCATTCTCATCAATAGCCATCGCTTCTCTACCAAATCTGCTTCTTTCCTTCCCCTTCCGATTCCCATACACTCCGAATGCTATGGTCTTCCGTTTTACTGCTGGCTCTCCCACCCCATCTTCGAATCCCTCCCCGAATCCACCTCCAGCATCCAGGTGAGGACTTGAGAACTGGCTTTCAATTACTCTTTTCTCCTCATTCGTATTTCACAGGATTAACAACAACCGGTGACTCAGCATTCCCCTTGTTACACCCTTGTTACCCCCCGCAAACCCAAAACTGTTTCCCCGCTACCTCATCATTTCTGCGAGACTAACGACGGTTGCAAGATGCAACCGATAGGTTACAAAATATGAGGAAAACTCAGACGAGCAGCAAGCATGAAAACACGCACACAAAAGAAACACTCACAATAAAAGACTTACATTGCGAAGAAATATTTTTTCCGACACCCACACACTTATACACACAAAAAGAAGCACTTGGCCAAGAACCCAATCTTCAATTTTTTGCGAAAAATCTTTCTGTTACCAATATCTTCTTGGGATATTCCGGCTTCTTTCAGGTCATTCCTGTGCTTCATCGTCTCTATTTTTGCTTTACTTCGGTTTTCATAAAATTCCAAAATTTTTCTTGTTGACCTGGTTGGTTTTATTCTTACTATATGCTCAGAAAAATTTCAACCTGCGTTTTCTCATATTGAAGTATGTCTGTATACTTTTGAATTTCTTGATTTGTTCGTAATCTGTATGATTGTTTTTAATTGATTATTGAGTCTAAAGTTTTTCTGATATTTTACCTTTCTATTTCTTCTACTTCTAAGCAATACCCTGCAAGCCGCCCCAAGGGCGTGTGGCAGGGGTTGAGCCACCACCAAACATTCACATTCACTCCCAAGTTCAAATGTTAAGAAACACTTGCACTCAGAATGAAACAACTGGCATGCAAAATAAAATAGCAGAACACTATCCACAACATGCGGGACAATGTTAGCCATATGAATACTAATCGTTTTACAATAGATATACAAATCATGCGGAAACAAAGTAAAATAACATTTACTATATAATACGGCAAACGAGAGAAATCATGCAGGGTGAAAATAAAATATATACACTACCCTTCCTATGGATCCCTAGAACCTAGTTTATTCCGATTTCTAATGGTTAGGGGGAAAAATTACATGTAAAATTTATTTGTTCTACAATCTCTCTCCCTGATTTTCCGGGCGTGATCTGACTTACCATAGTATGACGGGGTTTTCAATGCACATTTAACCTCCTCATTGAAGTAATCTGTTTCAAATTTATACAATAAATTTAACCTATACTTCATCCTTCGATAAACGAGTGATTCCCAGCCTAACTCTTCCTTAACTTAGTTACACTGCTACGTTGATCATAACAGCATTTAGCAAATCTGGCTGCTCTACGTTGCACTCGGTCTAATTCCAAGACTAATCCTGCCTCATGGTGAACCCACACAGTCGAAGCGTACTCAAGATGAGGCGTAACAAGCTAAAATAACACCGCTCTTTTACCTCGTTACATTTTCCAAGTATTCTTTTTATGAATCCTAATTTTTTATTGGCTCTTCTGCAAATTTCCCGAATATGCTTTCCCCACGAAAGGTCTCTAGTTATTGTAACGCATATTTTGCATAGCCTACGTGTGATATAACCTTTCCTTTATTGGCATCTTCAATGTCTTTCTTTCTGTTCCATTCTGCGCCATAACACATCCCTATTACAACGACCCTTCCTCCGTTTCGTTCTCTGCTATCAAAGTCCCGGGGATCCCAGTCTGCTTTACCAATCCAGTGCTGATTCAAACTATTGAGATCTAATACTCAGGCTCTCAGGGATCTTCTGGGAAAGCGAATGAATTTCACTTGAAGGGAGCGACCAGAATGATGCGCCATACTCACCACAGTCTCGACCTCCCGCTTCCATCAGTTCCTCGAAGGGCCACCCGATTCTAGGAGCCATCCCTTCTCGCTCCCTCCCTAGCATCTCATATCCTTCCATCAGAATTCGGCTTTCTCCCGCTCGGTTAAGATGGCCGCATCGTCCCGCACCCCCTTTGTTTCATAAGTAAGCCAAGGGGGGAGCTGCCGCCTCCCAAGACAGCGCCACTCCTCCGTCCCGACCCCTGCCTGCGTCCGGAAGCTCCCTCCCTCCTTTTTCCCGGTTCATTCCCCCTGCTTGCGGCCCCCACGTGAAAAGTACCGACAGGATCGAGGAGAATGAAAATAAACATAAGCGTTTGGTGAAGGTCTCGCTTGAGCGTTTATTAAGCTTCGCTCCCGGAGCACCGGTTTTCCGCAGAGCTTAAGGTAAATACGACGAATTCAAAGGGTTATCCCAATTTTTCTTTTTAGTTGTTTCCTCCGTGAATAGTTAGTTCATTTCCGTGCGTGAAAAAGCACTTTGAGTCCTTGTAGGGCACCGAAATCACCCTGAACAAATGAACTATTTTTACCTTGCATTGACTCATGCTTTAGCTGTTAGTATGTACCGCCATTCCACTCCTTTTGATTTCAAAGTGCCTATTCTTTTTCTTCCTTGTCCCCTCTTATTGTATACCCTTCATTTCGTCGCATAGTTTGAAATACTTTCATTTCTCCGTAATTAATATATTGTTTTTACTGTCTCCTCAGAATTTCTGCAAATCCTTTTTCTCCGTTTAGACCACCACTTAATTTTACTTCATTTGCTCCCAGCTTTTATATGTTGAATTTCCCCTCGAGCAAATTAAAGGTTTGGAATTCCTTCCCGTTAAATATTTTGATTGCGATGAATTCTCTGAATCATGTGACTTTATTTTCGTTCGCTAATTAATAATGACCCCGTTTAGCTGACAGCCAGCCTGAAAATCTGACACTCATAGGCTGGCCATACAATGCGGGCGAGGCGTAACATAAAGTGTCGTAGTATTTCAACATTTTCCTACGGATTCTCGACCGATGTTTCATTTTTAATTTTAAACTATTTTTATGAGGAGCATGATGCTAATTTGTATATATCCTATGAATTATCCCTCTCAGCACGACATAAAGTTAAAAAACTTATACTTCTGCTGAAGATATCATGGAAGCCATGGAGTCGTCAGGGATTTGGCGGTTCGAGTTTTGCGATCGCTATGTAAATGATGGTGTTTTTGGCACTTTTTGTGACAATCATTCCAGTGTCTTCTATATCTATCTTTCATTAGACATTACTCTTCTTTCTGTATCCACAACTGCATGGTTTTATTTTAAAATTTCTCCGCCCTTCTTACAACAGACCAGAACCCGATAGTCTTCAGAATAATTTTAAAGCCAAGGCATTGGAAGCTTTAGGTAGACTTTAAGATAATGCCTGTATAAAGACTACCTTCAAATTAACGAAACATACGAGGCCTACAAAAGAAAAACACAAAAAATATGTGGTTATACACAAAAATATAAATCATATATATGAGAAAAGTAGAGAAAAAATATATGTACATTAATTTTTTCCTCATGCGGTAAGAATACCATTCCGAATTAAAATTCGGTGAATATCCGCTACTTATATAAAAAGATCTTAAAACTTTGTAAATGTACAAGTATCTAACTGGCAACAATCTGAGTTCTAAGAACAAGGAAAAAGAGCGTTCATACCTCATTTTAAACGTTATTACTCTATTTTTTTCTGAATTATTTCTACATGCTTAAATATATTTTTGAAAGTTTTTCCCCAACAGATTATACCGTAAGTCCTCTCATAGTATCTACCGTCACTAGAACAGGATATTGATTTCCTGTGGCACATTACCATAATATCACTTTTTTTAAAGCTTTTTTAAAACCTACTGTTTAGAATTTATTCATCTGCGTCTACGAAATACCCTCATCTCCGCTTGAGCATGTCACGGGATGAAGTACATACCACACATACATAATTATTTGTGACTAAACCAATAATTTTCATGCATAATATCAATAATTAGTTCATGCAGGATCAATGTTAGAATGCAGAAGAAAGTATAATACTCATGTAGGAAACTACGAACTAAGCTTACTATCCTCCCAGTTACCTGCTAGCAGCCACTGCCCTCTGCACAGACAAGAGAGGACACCAGAGTGTGTGTGTATGTATATATATACGTATATATGTTGAACCATTTCCTCACTCATTGCCTGACGATGTTGTTAACACATTGAAACCTAGGCCGAAATAATTATTTACTTCGTGGAAATTTTCAGATTTTAATGTTCATTATATTCATTAACCTCTGATTACCCTCCTCACATTTCTATTCTATTCTCTAATCGTACAAGGAAAAAAAGACTGCTTACATCTAGTCTTTTTCTTCGATTTCTTGTCGGTGGTCGGATCTACCGCACTTAGACGGGGTTTGTAATCTATCTTTTACATCTTCGCTGAAGTGGTTTCCCCCTAATTTTTCATAATAAATTTAACCTGTATTTGGACCAGCGATCAACGAGTGGGTCCCAACATGGTGATACGTAAGAGAGTGTAAGAAGCTGAAAGGGGTTCAAGTGTAGGCCCTTTAAGTCCGTTTTGGGAAGAATACGAGAATTCCGGGAGTCTGGTCGTAAGAAGTAATCTAATGGGCAAGTATAAACTTACTCTTTTTAATTAATTAGTGAGACGAGTGAGAATGAAAATGAAAGTTGTTTTTTTTTTCTTCGAGGACTCTGGCCACCTCCCCGTTCTCACGGAATATTTTACTCGTATTGCGGTCCTATGAAGACCCTCCTGTGTCTCTAAACACTCACCTCCCAGTGTGAATGTGTCCGGCGGTAAGTGTGACGATGTCCGCTGATCCTTTCTTTATTTTTCATTTCTACCCGATCGTCTCTCATTGAGATGCCTCTCCCCTCACTGGCCCCTCTTTCTCTACCTCTCCCCCCTCTGCTTTCTCCTCCCTCCGGGGTCTCTCTCTCGACGGTGGTCCCATCTGCCCGCGGTCCGGGGAACTCTTCCTTCCCTGTTCAGTGCGGTCGCTCCCCTCTGCCCCCTCCCCCCCCCCTCTATCTCTCTCTTCCCTTTAACCTTGCCGTGGGTGGGTCGATTCACCTCACACCCATCCTCAGCCACTCCTCTCCTGGTCCGCGCGCCGAGTTCCGTCGTCGCCGCTGACGCTCGATGTCTGCAGAGTGAGTATCGTGGCGTTCATTCACTGTATCGGCAAGGATAGTCTCGGGTCGCGCTCACAGTTCTTGCTGTCGAAGATCGGGGGGAGTTTGGTGTGTACTTCCATCTAGTTCCTTGGCGATAATTCATCGGGTATTTATGGAATAGGAAATATTAAACTATCTCAGGAGTTCTTCATCCGAATATTGGTTGACTGCAGCCGCCTATTCTTTTCCATCTGGTCCCAATCGGCCTTCTTTGCGTGGTCTTCCCCCCCTTTTTTTCCTTCTATTATATACTAAATGGTCCATGAGGAAGGATGATGAGAATAGGTAGGAGGCTTTTGAGATGTGGGTTTGGCGACGGATGAAGAAGGTGAAGTGGACAGAGAGGAAAACGAATGAAGAAGTTT
>WURS02447591.1:0-14419 GCA_011762765.2 Rhinocypha anisoptera
AGAGAGAGAGAGAGAGAGAGAGAGAGAGAGAGAGAGAGAGACAGAGAGAGAGAGAGAGAGAGAGAGAGAGAGAGAGAAAGTGAGATGTTATCAGTGTGGCACGCTAGACGGTGCCGAATGTTCTTCATCTCGTCATGTTTGCCAGTCTCACGTCATGTCCACTTGCTCACACTGCAGTGCGATGCTGTCGCCAAATAGTGAGTAGTCAAGTCGACATGACTCCACTTCTCATATCATCTCGCCACATCGTCGATACCATGAGACTGGCGCATTTTTGTTTCACTTTATGATGGTGAAAACTTTCCTACACTCACACTAGGTGGCGCCTCGAAATCTCTCGAGTATCGAGTATAGTACGAGGCCGATTTTTTGGGTACGGGTAAAAATTATTCTAAAGCAAAGTGAAAGTTAATTAGAGTTCCCGTTTGCCGCTAGGCGGTGGGTAGTCTATGGAAGTTAACAATGAAAAATTTTCACCTGGATTCCCGTTAACAATTCTGCTCGAGTAATCATGTACAGAAATGCAAATTTGTGAAAATTTGCAGAGAGTTTTAAAAATCTACTAGTTTTATCGCTAAATGCGAATTATCGGGGTTAATATATTTTAATAAATAAATATGAAAAATAATAATAATTGTAATTTGTAATTTTTCTTACAAGTTTCAACTTTTTAATAACACATAACTGAAGCGATTTGTAATTTTTTGTGATTTTTACTTGGCTTGTTTACAACTTAATTTTGAAAGTTTCTAATAGAGTCTGCCCACTTGTTTAAGCTATAGCTATAGTATATACTGTTAAATGATTAGGAAAGTTAAAGTAAGTTAAGTAAAGTTCTGATTAGATAATAAAAATTTTGTTGGAATTCGATATTTGTTGCTATATAATATATATAAATATAATTTAAATAAAAAGCTTTTGGTAAATTTTTTGTCAAAGATAGTATTTCGTGAGATGCTTAAAAACTAACTATTTTTGTTCAATTCTCATAGACCAATGAAAAAACGCGCAGACTATCCCAAAGTCCAAAATATGTAAAAACATTAACCAATTTAGTCTAAATCTAAATTTTAGATAATAGTTAAAACATAATGTTTTGGTGTTTCAAAAATGTCAGAAACATGGTAAAGTAGTGTAAAATGTAGGGTTGTAGTTAAGTTAGTCTGTTCAGTCTACCCAAAATGACTGTAACATATATTCCTTTTTCTTCATTTAAAAAATCAAACTTATAAGTTTATTATACTTATAGATCAAACATAATTGTAAAAATCCTATTAGTATCGGAAAATTGTAATGTTTTTTGGATTGCATGCCGATTAAAAAATTACTAGTAGAAACTTATTTTACAGAAATCGTTTAAAATTTGCCTATGATAACACGCCGTTTGGAAAGTAGTTTTTGACATAATCTGGTGAAATATGGGTCTATAGAAACCCGAGTCTTTGCGCATGAACCAGTTTGTGAGCGTGAGGAGAGAGTCTAAGATACTAAAATGTGTTACACTAAACCCGACATGGTTTCACAAACTCTTTATATCTCAAAAACAAGGCTTCACGAACTTTCATAAATATAAATTATTTTTTAATGTTCTCAACTAAATGGTGAAACATTTCATCACAAGACATTGTATCATAGGTCATTTCATCACAACCAAATCACCACAAGCGTAATTTAATCACAAGACAACGTGCAGCAACACCAAAAAGATACTAAAAGTTGGAATTTTTGATTAGACAAAACTACAGTGTTGCTTCAAGTTCGAATTTACATTAAAAAGTGAAGCAAAGTAAGAAGTAGACAGTATTCTATTTATGCGCTGTAAAAGTTGCGCTGCTTGCAATAGCATTGTGAAAAGTGAAGTAAGCAAAACTTGAAACACTATTGTAGTGTGGGTGCGTTTGTGAAAAGTGAAACAAAATGCCAATGTCTTTATATATATTTTAAATAATTTGCTAGAGATTCATATTTCCTAACGGAGTGTTAATTAAAGTTTCCAATGATGTTAAAAGATACATTATTATTTAATTTAAATAACTAGTTTTTTGTTATTTTTAATTGTAAAAAATTTATATAATACAGTAAGTACCTAACTACTTTACACAGTGTGGGAGAAAGGCTTGTAAACCAATGCGAGTCTAGAAAAGCACTTCGAACACTTGCACATACACTAATTAAATTATAAAATACTGTTCGTTTTAGCCCCTTTGTATAAAAATGTCAAGAAAAGCGAGTTGTCAACCAATCGAGTCTTCTCTGTAAATTAAAAAATTAAATGATTTATTTAAGCAGTTAATTATATATATTTAAAGTATTTGGAAAGAATGTCGTCACTCTAGCCGTAGTTGAAGTTAGAAATTCGTAACTTGATCCCCAAGATACGCTTGATTACGTGCAAATAATTTTCAGTTCCAACATGGAATGCGTGACTAAAACATAGATCAATTGGAAAAGCACAAACTTGGCATCCAGACTAACCCTTGCAACTTGCTCTCGTCAACTTGGGCTTTGCTACCTTGGCCTCTCACCCAGCTTAAAGACCGTTACCGTGACTAGTGATGTCAACTGGAAAGCGACTAATTGGTTCGTATCCGGCAGTTGATCAATGCAGTTGCTACAAATCACATTAGCTTTTTTATGTTTTTTAGATAACTTTTTGTAACTTTTACCATTGTTTTCTATTTCACACTTAAGCATTTAATTCAATAATTTTAAGAAAGTTTCACTTTACACTTTACACCTTAAGCATCATATTGAATTTAAATCCTCTAGTATGTGACATTTTTATGAAAAATGTACAAAAAAATCAAATAAAGCTGATACAAGGATGATAATTATATTTGAGAAGAAACAATTTCCCCAAAATAATGAAAAGGCTTGAAGGGAAAGCACTAGGTCTTAATATTAATGTTGAATAGTAGGTATAGTGTACGCCAAGTCGGTATGTGCTTGCGTATCGTAGAGCTCAATTAAGATTTGCAGCGAGTACAAACATTCGTTCTGCCACGATCTCTACCGTGGCAGATGCAAGCACGTTGTCAGCAGTATTTATAGCTTAGGTTCCTCTAGATATTGACTTGCATTAATTTCCTGCTACTATTGTTCATGCTTGATGTGAAATTGAATTATTTAATTAAAATACCCCAATAACTAACGATGAATTTGCTTGCACCATCACGAACTCGAATTGGAACAAGAATTGTTGGTCATAGCAGTGGTCAATGGTAGCAAAAGATTACTGCGATTTTGTAGCCAGTGAGTTAGAGGGAAAGAGAGTGAAGAGAGAGTGAGAGAGAGAGGAGAAAAGAAAGAGGAGAAATCCAGGGAGGCTAACGAGTCTGGCTGGCCACTCAGTTCAGTCTCATTTGAGTCTAGACCCTAGTGGGATAGTTGAGACAGTCAAGGCCATAGAAGGAGGGTCAAGACATGCAGTGCACCGCATGGGATTGAGTCAGGCTGGCACCTCCTCGGAGTAAGCACTGGTCGAGCAAAGGTCGCCAAGGGCAGGCCACCTTATCTGATGTGAGGAGGAGCTTTATAGTGAAGCAAATCTTGGATTAATCCTTCGATGTCAACTACCTGTCTTGAGTCATTCGACAAGCGTCTCAGTAGCAGAAAGCACAATTTACATCGTTATGATTTGCAGCCAACAGTCACAGTACCAAGCGAATTTATTCTGCTCCAAATAGCGCGGATTAGACATTTCAATTGTTCAACAGCTCCAGTGCATTGCATTTTTTTATTTTAAACCTAACCTGACACTTTCCTGGCAAACACGGGAAAAATTTAAAATCTGAAATAACCAACATCTGGATCGACCTAAGGTAAGTTATCTTCCGTATCTATGCTGTCTGTATGGCTTGAGTTGAGCTCTGGCTAGTCATCTTGGTCTCAGTCTTAGCCCATTCTTTCTCAGAACTAGATGATGCCAAGCGATGATGTTCTTGAGATAGGACTTGTCTTGGCGGAAGCTACATAACTGGTAGGTGCTCTTGGCAGCCAGTGTGGGGTGACGAGGCAGAGCCATGCCGACGGCGTCCGGACCCGGCACAGCGCCACTTCTCTCTTCGCGCCTTCCTACTTTATTCTCTCTCTCTCTCTCTCTCTCTCTCTCTCTCTCTCTCTCTTCTGTTCCTGCTCGTCCTCGCCCGCCAATCTGGCATTATTCTCGGCACGAGCTCGCATGCTATACAGCCACCAGCTTGTGTGCGATTATTGTTTGAGTTTGCCAAGTTTGGTCAAGGTCTTGGCTCTAATTTGCTCTAAAGCTCGGTTTCTATCTGAAGACTTTTCATTTTTTGCTCTACTGACTGCCTTATTCTTTTCTATTAATTATATATGTTCTTCGTACATAATACCATTCTTGTGCGTAACTATATCTTATCCTTGAGGCTTTTACTTTGTTTTTACTATTTTTTGCACTATACTCTTAATCACCATAGCATTTTTACTATGTTATTGCCTAACTTAATTTTATAATATGTTTACCAGCTTGTAATATCGTTACTATTTAGTATTATTCAAGAGTAAACAACGGATCCATAATCGAACAATTCCATGAGCACTTACACAAACTGAGGTAGAGCTAGCTATTTCACATAAATACGTCTTATTAGTATATATATAGTATATTAGTAAATTTATTTTTAATTTAGTAATAATGTAATTCTAAAAAGAATATGAATTTTAGTATACTACAAAAGGTTTATTATATGTTTGTAAAAAAAATTAAATTTTTCTTTTTAATATAATTTATTATTTTGGGGTGTGCACTCTGTGTAAAATATGTCCTCGATGTCCATCGTAAATCAAGATTTTCCAGTATCTGGGTTATGTTTATAATAATAATTTCTTGTATTATTAAAGACAGTTTTAATTGTGAATAAAAATGGTGCAGCAGTGAAGTAGTTGTCAAGTAGTTGTTTGAATCAATCGGGCTCAATCGGTTTCAGTTCAAGTTTTAGGTTCAAATTTTAGAACTATACGCCCGTAGCCAAACCCAAAAACCCGAAAAAAATATTTTTTTAAATGTCATAGTGCAAGGCAGATGAGAGTGATAAAGCAAATATGAAGAAAAAGAAAACGAAATGTTAGAAAAATTTCCGTTTGGGCTGCGGTTCAGTTTTGGGCTAAAATTTGTTTGCCATTTTGGGTTTTTAGGAGCAATAGCAAGTAATGATACAAGTTTTTGAATAACTTGGTAGGCTTATTGACACAGCAATCGACGGCCCAGAGTTAAGCTGAGTGTTGAGTATTGCCATTTAGGTGGCAAGCAATTAGTGTCGATTATACTTGTGACCAGTGCAGCATCTCACTCACTCCGGGCTAGTAAAGCGGCTGGCGAACCTGTGCTAAGGCCTTGCAAGACGATTCAAAATCGCTCATGCATGCACCGCTGAGTCCTCTTGATTGAATAGCCGCTAGCGCTCTCTCTCTCTCTCTCAGAGTATTAAACGAAAGCGAATGCACGAGTAAGATGCCAAATCGAACACATTTCTCATAGATTGCAAGCAATACAGTTGACATTTGCATGTTGGCCCTAAGTGCCCAAAGGCTAAATTGATTTCGATCTATTAGCATTAGAATACACAAACTGCTTGGCGATCAATGGAGATCTGTTTTTAGTTTTAACCCTCTCAAATTTCCCTCTTCTCTCCTCTCTCTCTCTCTCTCTCTCTCTCTCTCTCTCTCTCTGCCTCCCTCTCTGTCAAGCAAAAGGACAAGTTGAAGGTGAAAGTTAGATTGGAGGTGAAGGGCCTGAGAACAAAGGGCCCAAGCTACCGCATCCTTTCCCAGCCCCATCATCGCTCACCCCGCTCACTGCGGGCGCTCGGACTTGTCCGCTTACTGTGCCAAGTGTGGGAATCGCTCTCCTCACTTTGTTTACACCTCCTCACGCGACCAACTGTTAGAATAGCATCATTCGATCATCTGTTACTTTCTTGCACGCGTCCTTTCAGATCAACTATCACCTCTATTGCAATTGTCTGTTGTCGCAATATGTCGTGTAATCTTCGGATTTACTAAACAATCCTTTCTAGTCTTCTAGTATATAAATGTGAATAAATCGCACACTAAAAAGTTCGGATGTCTTTAGATGATCAAAGTCCGAAGGTATCTTTTTTCTTTAATTATGGAATCAACAAAACAGAGAGAGAGAGAGAGAGAGAGAGAGAGAAAGAAAGAAATTTACGGACCGTCTGTGAAGAGTCTGGTTGGTACATTCCAGCTAGTGAGGCGACGTCTCGGGTGAGTCTCGGGGTAAAGTTCTCATGTGTGATAGACCCCCGGGCCAAATAACCCTTCCCCAGGGTGGCTTAGAGGTTCTTCACCGTGCAAAGGCATCGCTCGCCTCCCGCGATCGGTGCTCGTTAATCGTCACTCGCAATCTGTTCACTGTTCCCACATACCATTGTGTGGCGCAACCCCTTCGAGCCGCGATCTCCGAACATCTCGTGAACTTGAAGACGAACTGTTTGACCTTTTCTGGATGAGAGAGTTGACCCTTGGGGGTAGCATTCACCTTAACCTTCAAAGTTGTATAACTTATGCATAACTCCCTCCCTCTCTCTCCCTCTCAGTCTCTCTCAGTCTCTCTCTCTCTCTCTCTCTCTCTCTCTCTCTCTCTCTCTCTCGTGATCGCAATCCCTAGCTCTGTCTATGATGTCATGTCTCCCGCAATGAACGGTACGGTTTTATTGTTAAGTTTCCGCTTTGAGACAAAAGCATCAATTTAGAGCCTGCTTGGCTGGCATTCAAAGAAATCGCTCTTAGCTCGTCTGTAGCGAAGTGAGCACTGCCTTTGCTTAAGTTGGCTAATGAGTGGAGCGGATTGAAAGGGTCGAATTGACGATGGCTCTTGGTGGCTCTTTGCTTGCCACCTGTGCGTGTAGTGAGTTGCGCGCGCTAGCTTGTCCCCTCGCAAATGTCACCTCTACCAAGTTCAAGGACATCTTTCATCATTGGTCCCCGCCAGTGAATTTATATAACCAAAATTCTATTAATTTCTACTCAACCTTGTTAGTAACTATTGCAAATCACGATGCTCTAGTGCATTTTGCTTCAACTGTTCGACGTTAGTCGTTCTTTCAGTTTCTTTGTTCAAACGTATGTCACAAGGATCTGATTATAATTGAGTTGTTGGTAAACTGGTTGTAGTGTCATCGTTAACACGGTGCGTTGAATTAATCGATTGAAAGGGGTGGTGAACAGTTAGCCAAAGGCCAGTTTGAAGTGTGATGATGGAGAAGACAAGCTAAGTGAGTGAGTGATGGCAGCAGTGGCTATGCGAGTCCCTTCCCCCGTGGCTACACCAACACGCGCCACCGGTGAGCTATCATAGTGGCGCCTTGTGAATGGATTCTGCCTACTGGTGTTAGAATATGTTGTCGTCATCTGTCTACTTTTCTTAACTATGCTCACAAATCTCACTTATATTTAGAAGTTTAAAATTAACCTAGAACTCTAGAAGAGCGAATACATCAAATGTGGGCAAGAAAACAATCTTGCGGTAAAGCAGTGCCACAAGTAACGGAGTGCGAGTAGTAGTACTGGCACTGGGCGTTGCTCCGAAACTGGCGTGCAGCAGCCAATCAGTCTGATTAGATCCGTTTGACGCCTAATCACTATCAAGAGCAAAGCACGACCAGCATGATCCATCCATTGCGCCAATCAGTCCAACTTGGCCACCCACCCACTATGACTGACAAGTGTTCATCACTGACATGCTTATCCGTAGTCTTTATCTCTGACGCAGCGTTCCGTGCCCACACCGAGCCAAAGTGCAATTCTTGATTGAATTTTGCTTTCCCAGTTAACACCTATGCCTAGCCCTTAGTTGACTCATTAGTTGAAAGATTAAGCTAAAGTGATACTGATCAAGATGAAATAGATGCCAAATGATCAGGTTGGTGGGTGTGTGAGTTGGAAGTGAAGAGGTACGTTGGGTGTGAGTGGATCACAGTAGGAATAGCAGTGAGAGTGCCGTCTCGGGCCATCGCCGGTGGTGGAAGCAATGCGAGAGGCGCGCGCACTTTTGAATCGCGCCTCTACTGTGTGTGGCGCCTTCTGCCTTCTGGCTCGATCTGTCTCCCGTGGTGTGCTCCTCTGCTCGTCTTTCTTTTCCTATGCCTCTACTCACTCCTCGCACTACTCTCTGGTACTACTGATACGAGGGATTGTGTTTGACGTAGTGCGAGATTTTCAAGGAGAGACTCGATTGAGACGCATGCCTGAAAGTTGACCGAATTGGAGGCAGTAGCAGAGTAATCATAACCGCTTGCTCGGTTGTGGGCGGCTGGAGTAGAGAGCGAAAGAGATAGAGGTGCTGCGCGTACTCCGAACAGTGATTCGCGACAGTCGACGCTGACTTACTGACTCACTGACTGCCACTCACGCCAGCTGCCTTCTCTGCCTGGCAGTGCTCTCTCGCGCCTACCTCGAGCGCTACTCGTGCTTCCCGATGTGTGATCGAGGAACACTCCGATTTCTGGGAGCCAGGTTTTGCAGTTTTGCAGTTTTGTACCACACAAGTCACTAAGTCTAGGACCCTGTCGTGTCCAGTGGTCACCATCAAGAGGGCGTACCTCGGCCTCGTTTTCTTCTGGTCAGCGTGCCCAGCGCACAGTGTACCCATACTACCTCGTTCCAGTGAGTGTCCCAAGTGCCACTGTCCTAACACTACTCACTTCCTAAATTGCGGACCCTCTATTCAGGCCAATGATCATATAAGTGCAATACTGCCCGGCATCGCTTCAGCATCAGGAGGATGATGTCTGTTTCATGTTGGGACCCTGATTGCACCAAGTGATATTGTCTGTCAGCACTACCTCAGTGGTTATCGCACATAATCAGCTCGTTCGCTTTCTTCTTCAATGCTTCGATTAAATTATTCTCTCACTAGTTAAAAGTGTCTCAGTGAAGATCAAGTGTGACCATCCTCGTTCAATGCAATCGACCTAGTCAGGGCGTTACATGTGCCACGAACCCTCTTAAAGCATCTCCTAATGGCTCTCAGAGAGCACCCACAAGCTAGTCCCGCACTGAATTATTCTCGTAAGTGACATGAGTTGAAGATGTTACTCTTATCCGATGTCTTGTTTCTGCTGTTTTGGTCACATTTTTGCTAATGCTGTGTCATAGTGGAGCACAGCATTGGTGAGAAGTCATCTTTACGCCCAGTCAGCTTGCTTCTACCTGGCAATCATCGTCGAATTGCAATAGTTTTGTCTTATGAGCCATAGAATGTCCTAGCACACATCACTTCGACTACAGTGAATGCCAAACGATTGACTTGAGCGATAAGGTGGCGCCATCTCTTTGAGCACGTGTTGGCCACGTTTCTTATCACTATCTGCCAGTTCTCAGATGGTAGAAAGCAAGGAGACATACAGTGGACACATTTGCCACTGACAGCTTTGATTACCCCAGTTGGATACCTACTCTTCTTGTCCATGCATCGATTTGTCTTTCTTTACAATCTTTAAATATTAACCTGAACCTTGCACCTTGAACTTTATTGCTTTTATTGTCATTGAAAAACAGATAGATACACGCAATAGATCTCTTGTCTAGAAGGTTCTTTATTAAATGTTTTAACATTTATTATTGTTGTGAAAAATGTTCAAAATCCGAGAATTGAGGAAACATTATACCAAGACAAGAAGAGTAACTTGATTAGCTTGTGTTACTTAGAATATAGCTTCCTTCCCAAATCAAGTGCTGCAAGTGTGTTATACAATATTATTAAATAATAATTGAGATGATACTTAGAGATGATAATCAAGGAAGAAGCATGAGACCGCTAGCCATGCTTAGTTCATTCCAGTTGGTGTAGCGTTTCGGCAACTGGGTGGCCTTGAGTGAGCTGGATACCGCCACTACAATCAGGCGAGCTGTATAGAAAGAGAAGCTCACACGCGGCGTTGGTGTGCCGCGTGCGATGTGTGCCAAACCACATGTGCACCGAGCTTCCTAATCTGCTCTCTATGTTCGGCTCGATTCTACCATCTACCTGGGTTCTTCTCGCCCACCTTCCAACAAACCCCATTTACCGTTCTATGACCCACTCACTTACCTCTTCTCGCAATGCTTCCTACTCGGTAGTGTGTTCGATCACTTCGAGATACTTGAGGCGTTTCTGGTCACAAGTGTACTTGCTCCGAGTTTCCTTTCGCTCTGCCAGTGGTCGAATCAAGCCGTTGCTTGTTAACTTTTCCCTCTGCTCATCTCTCTATTCGCACAATTGGAACTGGCTTGATCACTTCGAATGCAATCCAACCAGTGCTTAATTGGTGGAGCCATCGCTGAGTGTAACTTAGCTTTGGGAGGGCAGATTGACTTGAGTTGACCGGTTAGCCAGTGATCCACCTGGTGCGTGCATCCGTCACCAGACTCACCACACACGCAACTGCACCGAATTGGCCATGCTCTGACGCAGCATTTTCCAGTCAAATTCAACTTGTTTGTTCACCAAAAGAGTTTTGATTTAGATCACTCCTTCTCTGTGTTGCTAAGTGCTGCTTTCCAGTTGAGGTGATTTGGCTCAATCCAATCGGTACCGAGCTCTTTTTGCTATAGCTAGACATGTATATTGATATATTGCTTAAACCAGTCGCTTCTAATGCCATCTGGCAGAGAGTCGCGTTAATGTTCCGCTTTTAATAGACTGTGCGCCAATCTCTGACGAAAAGTGCACATTCTAACTGGTTGATACTTTGTGAGTAGTAACTAATTTTGAATTACTTTCTTGACAGATACTTTGTGAAAGCCAAATAACATTGTGATAAAATAGAAATATTCTTCAGAAAGCATCACTAGTTGGGCCAGCGAAAATATGTCCACCGGGAATGCCACTATCATTAGCCCGATGATTACTAAACAGATCCTCAAACAAGAGATTATCAAGGACGAAGAAGAGAATTGTATTCTTTATATCTCTAGTTCACGTAACGGGATCGCGGCCAATAATGGTGAAGAATCGTTAGATATTAAGAATGGACACAACTACACTTCTGCCATTAAATCTTCCAATCAAAATACCTCAGTACAAGCGTCTCTAGCAAGAGATCGCTTGAACACCGTCACAACTGCCAATAGATCAACTCCTATCAAGCGAATCGAATTTTCGCTTGCTAAGCAACCGTCTAGTAATAATCTCAGCAACAATGTCTCATCCGCTAATAACAATGTTGTAAGTAAGTCTTGACGCTTCGATTGATGCTAACCAAACTTGTATGGCTGCAGGATCTCTTCAGTGCACCAGGAAGCCTTGAACAATCTCCATCTTCATCCCCCTTGAGTTACAATGAATCGCACCAGCAAGAGATGTTCTGTTCGAGCACGGTCACTGGTGATTCGAGTGTTTGTGTCGATGGCAGTGACATCAACAAAGCTCGCGATACCTCCCCTAAGCGCCTCTGTCTAGTATGCGGCGACACTGCCTCAGGCTTCCACTACGGTGTAGCCTCGTGTGAAGCATGCAAAGCCTTCTTCAAGCGCACCATCCAAGGTTTGCAACTCAACATCGAGTGCTTGGCACCCAATGATTGAATGTTTTGCATTACCAGGCAACATCGAGTATACATGTCCGGCAACTAATAACTGTGAGATTAACAAGCGAAGACGCAAGGCTTGCCAGGCTTGCCGTTTCCAGAAGTGCCTCCGAATGGGCATGCTCAAAGAGGGTGTCCGGCTGGATCGTGTGCGCGGAGGTCGACAGAAGTACCGCCGCACCTCTGAAGCACCTTATCACAGCCAGAGTTTTTCGCTGAAAAAGTCAAACTTGGAAGGTACTGTAACTGAGTTTTATTGATGATCGACGACTCACTTTGTCAATTGCAGACAACCGACTTGTGGCCGCGTTAATCAGTTGCGAGCCGGAACCACTTCAGTACAACGGAAATGCGCACATGTCTAGCCCAAGTTCCAACGGCAGCTTATCTTCGGTTTCTTCTTCGCAGTTCAAAAACCTCTGTATTCTCAGTGACCTAGTAGACAAAGAGTTGGTGGCTACGATTGGTTGGGCTAAGCAAATTCCCGGCTTTCCAGAACTATCTCTCAACGATCAAATGCGACTTCTCCAGTGCTCGTGGGCAGAGATTCTTGCTTTGTCTCTTGCTTTTAGGTTTGTGTATTACAATGATAGAATATTTTACTAAGTTGTTTTGGGTATCTCATTTATTGTCGCAGATCTCATCAATATAGTTCCCCTCCGAACACTCCGGCATGTCTTAGTCCAAGCAACGCCTCGTCGACTACAATTCCCATCTTCAACAAACTTGTTTTTGCATCTGACTTTATCATTGATGATCAACAGGCAGCTCAATGTAACGCAGAAGAATTGTTCACTCATCTAATTAGTTTAATCAAACGATTACATCAAATAAAAATAGCCAGAGAAGAGTATTTGCTTCTGAAGGCTATTATTTTAACCAATGCTGGTTAGTTGTTTCTGTAGCATTGCATATATAAGTTAATCAAATTAATACTGCTTAACCCTAACAGATATTCTATTGGAGAATCATGAGAATGTGGTCAAGTTGCGTGAAACGGTACTTCATGCTCTTCACGACTGCGTATCCATCATGAGACCTCAGAATGCTGCAAACCACTTGAGTCAACTTCTTCTCTGTTTGCCCTTACTTCGCCAACTAGACAATGTCACCCGACGCTTCTGGCTCAACATTCTGCAAGACGGTGGTGTTCCCATGAATAAATTGTTTATCGAGATGCTAGAACCTAATGTCACGCTTTGATCATCTTGTAAAGCCAACCATCATTCATATACGTCCCGCCTCGGCACTCATTCATTTTATGCTTCAACTAGTTCATCTACTCGAAATTGACTCGAGTTCGCAAGTGTTGAAAAGGTGTTGTATAAAGTAATTTTCATGTAGAAAATCCACATAAGTGCTTCACAAATCACGTTTCTTTATTTTTTGCAAATTGTTTTTATTATTATTATTATTTATAATATATAGGAATAAATTAGTAGCTTGTTTTTTATATTATTTACTTACAAAAAGCCAGTAATAATTTGTTGTATATTATTGCTTATTTTTATTATTTAAATTTTAAATGTTTTCAAATTTTACAATAACTTTATAAATATAGAAACTATCTATTTTTGTAAATGTTTAATGGATGATAATTGTTATGTTATGTGAGATAATAATGATATAAGCACTATTACTTGCTATTACACTGTTGACCACCGCTGGGTTTGAAGGGGCGCACAAAGTGAGAGGAGTTAGCAATTTAGGTGAGACTCAATGCTAGTGTTCACCTTTAGGTCACCTCTAGGTGCCCTCAAATGCCCTCAACCCTTTTGCAGTGCCATGCATGGGCGTTCCCTGGGACATAGGCACACCCTACCACCAAATTACCACCATTACTCCTCCCTCCACGCTATCTACGCCCACTCGCCATCTCAACTATGATTGTGTTCATTTTCACACATTTCACACAACCAAATTCTTGTAGTCTCTTCTTGTTATTACTCGAGTACCATACCACATTTTTCTTTTGTTCGGCATTCTACTTTTGGTGACAATCACATTTCTTTTTTTTGTTTTTTCTTTCTTTAAACTGTTTAAATAATTATTTAAAAATGAGTATCATAAACAATTACTTTACAAATTTTTTTTGTAAAATTTGTGAAACTTGTAAATCAAGCGTTGTGCTTTGATTTGTTACGATTTCAACTTGTAGAACTTACACATTTGTATGCTATAGTAATGATAAGAAATCCAATACCATCTACTTGATCTGTCAATTCGACAACTTTACCTCTTGATCTTCTTCAATGTTGACGCCTATTTGAGAAATTTATTTTTGTACTGTGAAACTTGTAATGGATTATCCACTGTTATAACACGTGTCTTCAAGTTGCATCGCAGCATAGATTATCACCAAATCTAATGTCGAGATGCTACACTGTTGTTATTTTACTTCATGTACCATTTTATATGTAGTCGGTACGACTTGTCTATTTTTATACACACTTGTTACACCATTACATAGCTTCCAAAATTGTGTTCATCAACGGGATCTAATCTAATTGTTATTTATTTGTTAATTATTATTATTATTATTAATTTTTTGATGTAATTGGTGCTGTTCTTTCTTGTTGCGCCAATCAACGAATGTACTCAATTTTAAAAAATTGTTAAACCAATAAATTATATTATTTTAGACAACAACAATCAATATCGAGTGAAAAATTATTCTCAAAAAATAAGAATTTTGCTTTAAAAATGGCGTTTTCTGAATATTTCTCATTTTTGAAAAAAGGTTTTCGGAAATTTTCTGATAAAACTTTTTCTAGTGTTAAAAGAAGATATATGCTTAACCCTTTCGGTCCCGAAGGCGCTATCGGGACGTATGTGTCCCGCTCATTCAATTAGCGATATAAGGCTTATCT
>WURS02447601.1:0-14419 GCA_011762765.2 Rhinocypha anisoptera
CATTTCGAAAAAAGGCCACTTTGTACTGCCAAAGGTAGAGAACATTTTTGGCCGTTTCTTGAGTGTTGCCTGTATGTGCCAATTAGTAAATGGCTTGATTTATTGGTATTCGATTTAAAAATACAGACAATCGATAGTATCGATGAGTCGCCTATCAAGAGTGATTTCAATGCAGTGCATTGCAGTGGTGCTGCAGCCTGCAGACTGCACTGACGGTGCCACTATTGCACATGATTCTGTTGTGAGTGATGACAACACTAGACCAGTGTTGTTGATAGTATCTGTGTTTCTCTAGGTTCTTCCTAGAGTCCACTTACCTACTACTCTTGACGAGCTGCTTAAACATTATAGCACCACATAGTGATATGATTGATTTGCATCAAGTGTTGTCATCTCTGTTGTGTTTGGACTGAGGTGGAAACCAGCGTCACTTTGAATCAAAGCAATTATGGAAGAGAATGACACTTTAGAGGACATCGTGCCCAATATCAAAGTAACCACACCTTTCGACAACAAGGATGAACAGAAGATTGAATCTAAGACTTCTACTTCTATCGAGTCATCTCCGGTAACACCAAATCTTGATGCTGAAGTTGAAGTATTTGATCGCATTGCCAATAAATTGCTCAGATCTGGTCTTTTACTGACGGCGCTTGAGTTACATGCAGAGCTGATAGAGCGAGGGAAAGAATTATCACGTCTACGGGAATTTTTTGACAATCCACATAATTTTGAAAAACACATCGAGAGTACTTCAATAAACAAACAAGAAAGTGGCGGTTTGTTTCCAAAAACTGCTTTACGTAGTCCTTCTGAGCAGACTTTTGACTCTCTCGACTTTACCCATTATTCGGATGAAGACATTGAACGGCATGGTGATGAAAGAATCGCTGTGCTTGAGTTTGAATTGCGCAAGGCACAACAAACAATCAACTCGCTACGCGCCAGTCTTACCATGTCCACCACTGGTCAGATTTACCCAGAAACAGATTCTGAAATTCAATCTAAGGGACTCAATACGGATTCTAGCAAATTTGTCTTGAACAGCGTTCCTGAAGTAAACTCAATGTTTGACCACTGTTCTGTACGCGACTTTTATTACCGAGGTTCTGCTGATGGTGATTCCTGTCCCGGCGAGGATGACAAGATGAGCAAGTCAGTGGCAGACTCGGTGGCAATGTTTGAATCCAACCACGACACCGGAGGAACCAAGTATTCCCTTGCCAACTCAATCAAGCCTCACGAAAGGCGAGCAATTAATTACCTGATCAACGAGTACCTGATGGCCAACAACTACAAGCTAACCTCAATCACATTTTGCGATGAAAATACTGAGCAGGACTTTGATCAATGGGACGATGTAGGCCTCAACACTGACCGCCCGCCAGACCTTCTCCGCCTCTACCGATACTTTTGGCACAACTGTGCCTCACTGCTTCAGCGTTCTAACTCGAATGCCACTACGGTGGTTAGTGCTGGCACTACTCGTTCCACCCTGCAAGCTCATGCCCATGAAAAGCCTCCAGATGAGTCCCGCTCATGAGTTGCCATTCTCGCTTTGATGCCGCCTTAGTGATACCTTCCCCACCTTCTTTCGATCCCCATGTACATACATCCCTTCTCGATCCCTATGGTCGACCTCTGAGTAATTAAGCCAAACGGTTGTCTTTATGATATTACAATAAACTAATTAACATTTATAATTTTACAAGTAATTTTGTTTAAGGAAATAATTGTACAATAGCTGTTTATATTTTTGTATAGTGGGTATTAAGTTAGTCAGAGTCGGGATGTTCAGGCCATATAATGGTATTCGTCACCTGATTCAGTTCGGTCAATGTACTGCTTTTCAATAAGAGAATCCACTGCTTTTTTGATCATGGGCATCGAAGGTACAAAACGATTCTTAGCATGGTTGATCACCTCTTGTACTAACATCTGGTGACGGAGCCGTTTGCGAGTCTTCATGATGCGCACGATCGCTGCTTGTAAATACATTTTTCGGTCTTCTTCAATCCAACCATTCGACTGATCATTCTCCTTAGGCTAATGAGACAAATCAAAAGTTGTTTAGTGTTTCAAATAATTATGTCATACCTGAATTTCCTTCTGAGGGGGAACGTGGACTTTAAACTTCATTCTTTTACTGGTAAAGTTCAAATTCAGAGCAATCTTGGTATCCTTGTTAAAGCAAATCGAATCAGATAATTTGGCACTAGATGATGTAGATGCCTCGGGTTCAATGGGTTGAGTAGTGTTCTTCACCAAGAGTAGTTTGTTCTCAATGAGTGATTGCAAGTGGCGCGGTAATTGCTCGTCGTTAAGGTTGGTGTTTTGCTGTGAATCAATTTAAAAGCTATTACAAGTTGCATCCAAACTCTAGCACCATACCTGTATTTCTTCGTAAGTCATCACATCAACAGCTTCAAAAAGAAGAATAATAGCAATTTGAAATGTGTTCATTTGAACCGTGTAAATTTTTTTGGTAAACATTAACTTCACTTCACCAAAGCTCACATTGAAAATCCAATTGAGTTTGCGTCCATTGAACTTGTTGATATAGAACGCCTCAAACTCATTGATGGCCCGCTCAAAGATTGCGGGCACATTAAAGGGTGAGACGGAAGTCTGTGGAAAAGGCCACGCACAGGCTTGCAAAATGTAAGCATTGAAGGACATAGAAAAAACAATATTGTTGGTCTTCATTTGAGCATTGAATGTGTTCATAAAGTCATCACACACTAGAAAGAAAGAATACAATCAATACCCTCAGATACAATTGATCTCTACACCTAGACAAACCTTTAACGTCTGTGAACATACGCTGAAGTTTGGAAGTAAACTCGTAGCCACACACCGACTTGATCTTCTGTATCATACTCTCCTCGTTCTCGAGGCTCATGCATTGCGAATGAATCAGTCTCTTGGCCAACATCTTCGAGTAGAATTTCTGGAAAATGTCTTTATCACTGATGTACTTAAAGATGATAATCGCTTCTGATATCTTTGTCTCCATGTCTTTGTCCGTGTAGAACTTGGCCGACTTTTTGAGAATATTGTCACAATAGCGCGATAGAATTTCGGGTGATTTACAAGGCAGTTTGGTGTTTTCACGATAATTAATGATAGACGTACAGGCTCGGTCCAGAGCCGACATAAAAGATTTGTCATTGTCAAAGACCTTGTCAATCATAGTCAAAAAGTGGTAATACACCTTGAGAATCTCTTCAACAAAATTTTGAATATAATTTTCATCTTTCGAGACAAGACTCTTGATGACGGTGAGACCACGTTCCCGAATATGATCCTCTACCTGATCCACCATAACCTTGAGGCCCGCTTCAATAGGTTTGAGGAGAAGAAACATGTTGTGCAGATCCTTAGATACCTCATTCTTCACCATCATGCGACACTCGTTCTGGAAGAATACCAGATAGTCGCCTACCATGCACTTTTCGCACACCTCTATCACGCGTGGGTGTGAGTCAGTAGGCAAAAATTTGACCAGTCGCTGCCGCTCAACGTTAAGACACGCTAATACCTTTTCCAGATAAGTAGAACAGTCGCTGCTTTCTAGCAGTATCTTGGCTTCCTGAGTGTAAAATTCTTGTGTGGCTAGCAAAAATGGCTTCTCAAACGTGTCGCAATAGAGCTGAGGTTTAATCTTTACCCGTTGATTTGTCTCCACCATCAAAAAAGAATCAATTACACTTTTAATGACCGACTGATTTTGAGGTTTCCCGTGACGATCCCTACAAACAAAATAAGTTTTAAAAATGCAAATGATTAAACTTATCAACTTACTCATTAATTGAAGCTAGTAAGAGCTTTACAATATCATCCTTGAGAGCTTCAATCATGTTGATTCTCCAAAGATAAGCCCCAAGTTCATTTATCTCCATCAACTTTTGAGTGTTTCTGTTGTTTTCATCTTGCCAATCTTGATTAGCAAAACGAAACTTACGAACATATTGCGTGTTCAAATAGTTGAACAGAGTACTTAGATAGTTTATCGCTTGTTGGAATATAAGCCATTTTTCGTTGTAGACGCCGAGCAGATCGTGTGCTGGAGTGTCTTTGCGAATCATCTAAATAAAAACAAGCAAATAAAACAAAATATATTACACGACGAATAATACTTACATCGTGAATACCCTTGACATGATCTTCCATAAGCTTACGCGTTTCAGTGTATATACGATCAGAATGCGATTCTATTCAGAACACAGAATAAAATAAATGAGAAATTCTAAACAAACAGAAACAAAAATCTTACCTGGAAAAGCAATACATAGCTTGTAAATGTCATGAAATCGTTGATTCCAATCCTCTCTCGTCACTGGTTTTAGATTAAGTATACTGACAATCGTCTCACGAAGGGGTCCCCAAGTTGTCTGGAAATCGACCTGCTGAGGTCGAAGACCCCGTGGGTAGTCATTACTTGGCGAGTTTGAGCCTTGAACGTTGAGCATCGTGATGTACCAAAAACAGTGCAAAGCAAGGAGTTAACCAGAAAGCAAGGCTCGGCTCTGGACCTGGGACACGTTGATGCGCAAGTGGAATGGATAAAAAGTTCACAACGCACAGAAAACTAGTCTCACAGCCAGACAGGCTAGTCACTAGTGGAGTAACCACTCACCCAGTGTACTTCTACTCTCTGCATGCACACACAAACAACACATTCATTCACCGCGGATGCCTCCGCAACCTCCCTTCATAGACTATGTTATTATTGCTTTATTCACATTTTATTTTGCAATATTCATTCTACTTCTTGCATTTCATACTCTTTTTCACTTATTGCACACTTTCTATTGTTTACATTTACTAATCACAAAAGCGTAATTACTTAAAATATCATTTTTATATATGTAAATGTAAAATTGATTATCTGTCATTTTGGAATGTAACTAAACGATTTTTTGTTTTATTTTGTTTTAATAAACAGCAAATTTTAGAAAACAAATTATTGGTATTTGTGTACAAAATGTGTACAACATTTTATAATGTAGCGGATGCATTGGATATTAACTAATAGTTATAAATAAGATCAAGTTTCGGCAAGTTATATAACTTAATTAACTAACTCGTTTAAGTTACTAAGTTACTTAACCCTTCAACGGACCCATTAGCATAACGTCAATGTGAATAATAAAATGTATTGTTGCATATATTTACATATAATAAATTGACAAATGTGACAAAAATAAATAAAATATAGTTTGAAAGTTATTTGGAAAGAACGCGTAATAGAAAGATGAGGAACGTCATCTGTGGCTTGGACAGCTAGGGCACGCTTATGTTTACATGCTGGGATTCTTAGTTTTTTTGGATCTCAACAAGACTGGATCGTTTCCAGTCTCGATCTGAACCTATGGACCATGGTCAATCTAAGGGACCAAAATTTATTTTGTGTGATTTGATTTTCAGAATTCATTTTGGCGGTTTTTTCAACATAGGCCAACAAGAGATTTGTTTAGCAAGGTGAGACAAAATATATTTGAATATATTTAATAATAACTGTAGTCGCAAGGAACAACTTACCATATGTTTAATTGGATTTGTTTCATGTAATAGCAGCTATTTATGTGAACAGTTAAAGAGTGAGCGGTAGTGGTGATGGGACCAATCTTGCTACCTCGTTCACTGCGACTTTGCCTCGTGATTTTCGGCCTTTTGGGCGTGGTACTCTGGCTCGTTTTTGGCACTTTCTATTTACCTTCACTCAACGTGTCACATAATATTCATTCGGAACAGTCTACTTTGCTCTACGCAGTAGATGATACTTACCAAAAATATGATCTCACAAAAATCGATGGTAATTGAAGCATCTTTTTACGTTTAATCTATCATCAATTTTATAATTTTAAATTTGATAGCACAAGTATTGACCACTCGGGTTGAAGAGCTACTTAAGATACGATCTTCCGTTCTTCTCGACCTTCGACAACTTGAACGCAACCGAACTCTGTTGATACAAGAATTGAGCTACCGAAATAGTCAATTAGAGAAGTTGAAAACATTAATTACGAAAAAGTCGACCGATTTGGAGCGAATTCAACTGCACATCAAGCAAGCTGAAGTGGCACACGAAGAAGCCAAAGCACTGGTCGGCTCGTTGATTGATCCACCACTGAGCTTACTACCAAACACCGCTCAAAACAACTATAGTTTTGATCGTAAGTTTGAATTTCCATTTTAGCCAAATTTATTTTTATTTTTATTGTTACAGGTACTCATCTGCCCTCTTTTAAAAATGTCACTGAATTTTCCTGTCAAATGCACCGGTGTTTTGATTATTCACGATGCTCGCTATTTTCTCCTTTTTTGGTCTACATCTATGACGTAAAGTCTGACGGTTATGATGGCAATCAAGAATCTATTGATCGAATGATTATCCAACATTTTAAGGACAATATTCATGTTACGACAGACGCCAAACTTGCTTGTGCTTACATGGTGCTCATTTTGACAAATTTTCCTTATCTAAACCAAAGTGAGAAATTTCAAGATTATCTCTTTTCTCTACCACACTGGGGAGGTAAGAATTTTATTATGAACTATTAAACTTAATAACCAAAATATTTCAGGAGATGGCCGCAATCACCTTATTGTCAACATTAATTCGGTCAATCTTAATTCACTAAATGTGAATGTGATGAAAGCGATACTGATGCAGAATCACTTTGATCTGGACAACTATCGTCCAGGTTTTGATCTAGTATTGCCTTCAATACAATATCTTGAAAAGCTACCACATAAAGACGACATAGCCTACTTCTCCCCAGCTAAACGCAAATACTTTCTCTCCTTTTTGGGACGGATTAATGAAAATTCAACTGCCACTTCTACAGTACATTCTTTAATAAAGCGTTCGCTGCTAAATTTGCTCTCGAAGCCTAGCACATCGACACACAATGAATTTCTGTTTGATTTTGACTGTGATGAGAAAACGAAGCGTTTGTGTGATAATCAGACCATCATTCTTCTAGAGTCGACCTTCACTCTGGTGTTGCCACCAGTTTATTCTAATGTAGTGAGTGACAAAGAGCTGAGTGGACGATTGATGAACGCTTTGTCAAGTGGTGCCATTCCGGTAGTACTTGGCGGCGACTACCTCAAACTGCCATTCGAAGAGATACTCGACTGGAGCAAAGCCGTCATTCGAGTTCCGGTAGCACGAGTAACCGAACTCTACGTTATGCTCAAAACATTTCCCGATGCTGACATAATTGAAATGAAACGATTCGGTAGTCATTTTTATCGAACTTACTTTGCAAACTTGAAGCAACTGTCATCAGCATTGTTCGCAGCAATCGGTACACATCGTCTGCTTATACCTCCTCCATCGTTTCACTCAATCAATTCTACCTACTACTACAATCAGCCAAAGTACGATCTGGTTTTGACCAACCAAAGCGAGCATTTTAATTCGATCTTCACCAACACTTTTCACTTGAATGATGATGAAGAGAATCTTGGCCCGGTGGAGCCTCCTTTCCCTTCGCCCACTTACCGACGCAACTTTTCAAGAACTTTAACGCAACGCTATTCAATGTGGAACGAGATTTATGAATCTCCCTTGTACTCATTTTCCTCGTTACCTTCCGACCCATTGCTGCCTTCTGAGTCCAAGTTTCGTGGCTCTTCCTTTGGCTTTCGAGCTATCGGTGGTGGCAGCGGTGGCTCGGGCAAAGAGTTTGCTGAAGCTCTTGGTGGCAACACCATCCGAGAACAGTTTACTATTGTTATTCTCACTTATGAACGAGAAAAGGTTCTCCTCGACTTACTACCTCGATTTAAGGTATTTTACTATATCATTTAATAATTAATTCTATTGTTTTCTGATAATCTTATCTTTGTTCTAGAATCTTCCCAACTTGAACAAAGTGCTAATAGTATGGAACTCTCCAAAACCTCCCTCACCAGACATTGTATGGCCTGATATTGGAGTAGACGTTGTAGTGGTCAAGACTAAAACAAATTCGCTCAACAATCGTTTTTTGCCGTTTGACGAAATCAAAACCGATGCTATACTCTCGATCGATGACGACACTACTCTGCGGCAGGATGAAATTATCTTTGCATTTAGGTATGTATTCAATTAATAATTAATTCACCATTCATACTAGATTTTGAATGAGTTGAACTTAATTCCAATTTCAAGCAAAAGTCAGTACTATAACTTTAGAGCTAGAATGTCTTTGACTTGTATTTGATTTTGTTTTTTGGGAAATAATGTGAATTGAAGAGAAGACAAAACGTTATAAAATTGATATTAAAAATGCCATAATGTGTGGTAGGGTTTGGCGAGAGGCGCGTGATCGGATTGTTGGCTTCCCCGCTCGCTACCATTCGTGGGACTCTAGTCTTTCTTCTTGGTACTACAGTTCTAGTCATACATGTGAATTCTCAATGATTCTCACCGGTGCCGCTTTCTTTCATAAGGTTAGTGCCATTTTTATTAATACATTTTTAATCAATAAAATAAATCAATACAATTTTCTCTTGCAGTATTACTCTTACCTCTACACGTATTTGATGCCAACTTCAATTCGGGACAAAGTGGACGAGTACATGAACTGTGAAGATATTGCCATGAACTTTTTAGTATCACACGTAACTCGTAAACCTCCCATCAAAGTCACTTCTAGATGGACCTTCAGGTACGTTTACTGTGTAATTGATAACTTATGATGATCAACATGTCATTTCTTAATGTTTGCTGACAGATGTCCGGCCTGTGAGAGCTCCTTGTCGGAGTACCAGTCACATTACCAGAAGCGTAACAAGTGTATCAATTACTTTGAGAAGGTTTATGGTTATACTCCTTTACTCTACACTCAGTACCGAGCTGATTCGGTGCTTTTCAAAACACGAGTGCCACATGATAAACAAAAGTGTTTTAAATTTATATAAAAAGCACGGTTTCTTTCAAGATTTACACCTAACCGTTTGTGATTGCTGTATTAATCAATTTTTGCTGGCACATCATATCACTTTTTTTGTAATTGTGGTGATTCTATTATCATCTAATTTTCATTTTCAAACTTGTTTGGTGTCATATGTAAATAGACACAAGCCAAAGTAAAATATTCCAATTTTTTGTTTTGAAAGGTTTGCGAATTTTAAAAGAGACTTGTGATGTTAATAAGTTGTTGTATAAATTGTTATATTTATTTTTATTTATATTAATAAAAAATTCAATTTGTTATCTATGAATTTTCAAATGTCGTGTAAGGTTTCGTTAGTCTTTTAAAAATAGGATGAAAAAAATTTAATGTATTTATTAGAACTCAGTGGAAATTTCGTTTTAAAATACAGTTACTGTCAAAAAGCAGCTACTCTGGTAACTTCCGAAGTTCCTTTGGTTTTTCCTGAAATACCTATTTAATACGAGGCAATATAATTGATTGACTCCAAGGCACTCATGGGGTGCCATGAGTCATCGTGATACACACGAGACATAAGGCGCAATGTTGAAGCAGTGCTTCTCGATTGTATCGTGCCTGGATTCTACGGTCCTAGGCAAAGTCTAACCAGCAGTCTCAGAGCCGTACTTACCATTATTACTATTGAGAAAGGTTTTCTAATATTTGATGGGAAAAATGCTAAAAACCACTTATAATAAACAAAACGTTTTTTATCGTTTTAATTTTTTTATTGTTTTAAAATATATTTAATATACATAAAAAATACACAAATAAAAATAGTTGTTGAGTAAGTATACAATTTATGAGAAAATATATATACATATGAGGGTATCGTTAAATAAAAATAGTGCAAAATTAAATAATAAAAAATGCTAAAAACCACATATAATAAACAAAACTTTTTTTGTTTGTTTTAAATTTTTTTATAGTTTTTAAAATATATATAATTTACATAAAACAGACACAAATCAAAAATAGTTGTTGAGTAAGTTTACAATTTATGAGAAAATATATATACATATATGAGGGTAGCATAATAATATTGTGTAATAAAAATAGTACATAATTTAATAAAATAACATTACATATAATATACATAAAAATACACAAATAAAAAATAGTTGTTGAGTAAGTTATGAAGATAGCTAAATAATATTGTGTTATAAAAATCGTACATAATTTAATATATTAACATTATATATAGACATGAGTCAAATTACAAAATAATTCAATTAATTTTGCTTCTGTCATAATTCAAGTCAAATTTCTAAATTAATGGTCCAACCAATTAACTCTCAATGCGTTCTTTGTCTTTTGTTTTTGTTTTTCTTCTTTTTACTTTTCTTGGAATGTTTCTTGTATTCCCTAAATGGACGAAGAACTTTTCGAAACACGCGATATGGTTTCATGCGAGACAAAAATTTATACAAATCCTTGCGATTCCTTCGTTTGGTTTCTGAGAATTGTTTCGCGACAAAATCATCCAAACATTCCAACATCACAGGACGACGTTTGAACATTTTTGCAAACACCTCTACAGTGTCCATAGTTAGACAAGTCCACTCTGCGAATAGTGGTTCCAATTCTACATATCTCTCATCATCATGGCGCAAAAGATCAATCACTCGTTCCATGTTGGGATTGGTAAAATCAAATTTTTCCTCCTCGAGCAATTCGTTGATCCAATATCCGTCGAAATCTCGTGGAATCATCAGTCGCTCTCGAAAAGCAGTGGTAAAATCGTAGATTTCAAATGCCAACCACAGTGGGTAGTACCTGAAACCAAGATCTTCAAGCGGTTCCAGCCGGTAAATAGTTTGGGGTTTGTCCAGAAAAGCATAGAACCTTATCCGAGTTTCCTCATCTTCCTCTTTCAACAGCCCGGGAATGGATTCAACCAATTCGTTCATCATCACTGGACGATGGCAAAATTTTTCCATAAACAAACTAACATTGTCCAGTGTGATAGCAGCTGAATAGGCAAACTCTAATTCAAATTTGAGATATCTCCAAACTCCATTGCAAAAATGCTCGACAACCCGTTCCATATTGGGATCGGTAAAATCAAATTTATCCCGTTCACATAAAGCTTTGATCACACCGTCAAAACCTCGTGGAATTAGCAGTCGATTACGAAACGCACCGGTAAATTCGAAGATTTCAAACAATAACCACAGTGGATAGGACATCAAGTGAAGATCTTCATTCATGTTCAACCAATCAATTGTGTTGAGTTGATCGAGATACTCATAAAAATTTAATCGATTATCAAAGTCATTCATTTGCAACTCTTGAGGAATTAATTCAAGTAATCCGTTCATCATCACTGGACGATAGGCAAATTTTAGCATAAAAATTGGAACATTGTCCAAGGTAACATTGGCAAATTGGGCAAACCGGGCTTCGAATTGGAGGTAGAATGGATCGTTACTTGCGAGAAAGAGTGATACACGATCCGTATTTAGATTGACAAAATCAAATCCATTGTGTTGCAATGAATCTGAAATTATATTGTCAAAATTTTTCCTCAGATGTATTTTTCGAAATTTTTTCGTATACTCGTAAATCTCGAACAAGATCCAATATTGACACTGGCTAAAATCTATGTTCTGGTTCCAAGCCGTTAAAGGCTTTAACACTTTGAGTGTGTCAGGTTCGTCGAGAAAGGCATAGAAAACCATTCGATGCTCAATCAGGTCAACTTCGGCCAATTGGCAAATTATGTCCACAATTTGTCTTGGCATACTGTCCTCAACAAACGGACGTTCAAATTGATCAAGTATTGAAAATAAATTACGCAATTCGGCAAGCATTTCGTTGACTCTATAAAACCAATGTGACAGTGTGTAGCGACGACGGACACATTCTTCGAATTTAACATAACGTTCACGTTCAATGCATCTACCGTTGCCATTGCGTGTAGATGCAAACTTAACAAGATTTTTGATGAATTTAAATGTTGTTGTCTCATTGAACACAGTTGGATATCCAGTTTCACTCCACGCTATGTAGTCTTCTTCAAACTAACAAGAAAAAAATAATTATTATTACACACTACACTGTTAAAAATACTGTCTGGTTATAAACTGACATTGAGCACGTTTCTAGTTATAAATCGACAAATCTTTGTCATAGACTTTCAATGTAAACAATGTATGTTTATAAGCGAACATTTAAGAAAATCAACGCTTATAAGCTGACTTTTTTGAAATTGTAGGGTTATAAGCCAACTTTTCTTATAAGCTGGCATTTTTGAAATTGTCAGATTATAACCAGAAATGTGCTCAATATCAGCTTATAACCAGACAGCATTTTTAACAGTGTATGTCATTTATGCAAAATTATTTCCCCATTTTTTTCTTATAGAAAATAACTCCACGGAACAATAATTAACATTCGAAAAGTCGTAGTCATCCCTACTTTTAGAAATATAAAGCATTATCTGATAAACTGGTTTTTGCCTAATTTCTCGTCACTTAATTATCAGATTTATATATATATATAAACCCACATTCAAAAAATATTTTTATACCTTACAATATGATCTACAAATCTGTGTTTGCAAACTTATCTTATCAGATTAGCATTAAATTACAGGATAAAATAAGTTTACTTGTAATTGTAAATACGTTTTTAAGCTACAATTAGATATTGCAAAAATACATAACTTAAATTAATTTTTGTTTTTTTAGATTTTAAAATTAAAACTAACTAGTAATTTAGTTTGGGTTTTTTCCTTTCTAAAGCCGCTTCCCAAAATTCCTTACAAGGTAATGTTTATAACCCAAACCAAAAACCAATATAATTCAACAAAAATCTCAGACAACCGTGTGAACAAGAAAAACTTAAGTTATTATCTCTTATAAATTAATGAAAAATATAGTCGTGGTTTTTTATGCTCTATGTTCTGTCATTTTTTGGTATTGTGCCACCCACGTTTTCTACTGTAATTGTTACGCTACTTCTACTGTGCTTAAACGATTCGAATCCGTTGTTATGATTCGAATTTGTTACCGATTCAAATCTAATTTTCACTGTTGTGATTCAAATTCTTAACCAATTCTAATCTAACTTTCTGTGTTATGATTCAAATTTTATTTCGATTTAGTTCAATTTTTCAAATTCTCCATCAATTTTATCCGAAATTCAAACTTTTCTAATTCTCGCTCGATTTAATTCGATTTTTTTGCATAACCCTTCAAATTAACTCGAGTTTGACCTCGGCAGCCCTGCCGCTGTTTTTTTGCAAGAGTCAAACGGCGTTTTAGCACCAGCCCTCTTGTAAAACATCTTGACTTACTTGAAAAAGTTGATCTTCAATGAAACTTTTAACCTTGTACAACGCGTAGTGCAATTCTTCAAATAGTGTGAAATCATCATACAGCTTAAAACAATTGTCCCATGTTAGTTTGAGATTAGCAACCCACGTATGGTAATGGTTACTCCATTTTTTACTTTCAGGTGATGCCTAGTAAAATATGAAATAAAATTTTTTTATTAATATTTGTATATCAGTAATAAAAAACATTTTTTACGTTTAAAAGTGTGTAGGATACACTCTAAGAAATGAAAATTGTTAAACTTAGATATTTTCAAATGAAAGTTTTGTAAATTATTCCAAAACTTCAAGTGTAAACTTAAATGTTTACTCTTTAAACTACACTAAAGAACCCTGCCTCCTAAGCCAGAGGTGCAAATAAAACATAAATGAGCAATTCACAAATAACGAGGCTAATGTATTTTACTCATAGGCTTAACTGCTGGCTTCGGTTTGCTCTTAACCTCGCCACTTTTTTTGAATTAAAAATAGTAAAAATGTCACATTGTTTGTGAATATTTGTTTATATTTTATTCAATTATAAACTGAATTTTTAATATTTTTCGTTACACCTAGCATAAACAAAAACTTACAATATATTTAGTAAGAATTAAAGTATTGCATAAGATAATCAAATCTTGGTCATTATTTTCACAAGCAGTGAGATAATGTTTATAGCAGTTTTGTTTAAGAAAAAAATTTCGAAATCTTCTTTTGAGATACGAATCTGATTTGCAGTTGGCCAAATGAATGAGTGTTAGCACATTTTCACACGTGATAGTGATACGCTTTTTCATCATGTTAAAAAACTTGTCCGTCAAAAAGAAATCTTTACACTTTTGAATGAGAAACGAATCGTATTTCCGGTAGGCCACCTTGAGAAGTTGTGCATAATTGTCATACGTTACGGTTACATTCATTCGAATCAAGTGATAAAACCTGGCTGACAAAACCCGAACGATTTTAGGTTTTCTCTTGAACATTTCCAAGAAATGCCGTTCGATAAACTCTTTAAACTTTAGTTCGTCGTAGGAGAGGGCCAAGTCGTAAAGAGGCTCTACCTCATACACAGTGAACTTAACTTGATCGTGATAGAGAAAGTGCAAGTACTTGTAGATGATGCTGTACGTGTACTCGTTTAGTTCAGGGTTCTCCCATCGACCAGAGA
>WURS02447612.1:0-14419 GCA_011762765.2 Rhinocypha anisoptera
GAATCCACACCCGAACTTTCTCTTATCTAGGCTCCTAACTACGTAAAGGAGGGGCCGACGGAACTGCCCGATAATTTAATTAAGAGAATGATTATTTTAAATTAAAAATTAAATAAGAAAATAAAAATAAAATTTAATTAATTAAAAAAATTTAATTAAAGTAAGCTAATTAATTAATCAGGCTCAGTTTTGTCACAATATATATGTACATTTTTTTCTAATATGGCATACACCCTAATGCGTGGTCACCATTTTTTTTCACAGTCGACGTTACCCAAAAACTCGTCGAGGATACACACAAACCATAAAAAGAGACCCAAACGTTATTGTCCGAATATGTAAACACCACCACTATTCTCACCCCAAGGAGGCAGAGGAAACCACTCTGACATCTCCCTCGTGTGATAACGTAACGCGGAGAGTTTGTTCGCTATTAGTCGCCATTCCTTTGACAGAATTTACTTATAAAGACACGCTGACGCGATTAGAAAAGACACTAAAAAGAACTCACGTGTTGAGGGCTTTCGATGCATCTACATATGCTACCTCGACGTAGGTGTGTCATTGCTCCGAACGCTCTCTTTTATGTGTCCTTTTGAATGTGATTCATCAGGTTTTATGATATTTTGAGCTTTTTGTAACTTTATATATATATATAGCGATATTGTCTACTTGCCCCTTCGTCGGTCTGAGAGAGCAAAGGGGCAAGCAAACCCCGAAATATCCTTCCCAATATGAGTCTTTTAAGTGTTTCTTTCTATATGTGTATATGTATAAGTGTGTGCGTGTGTTAGTGTGTGTGTGTATATATGTATGTTTTTAATTTATTTATTTACCTCCGGCTCCCTGCAACATAAGGAGTTCAGAGTAAATTGAGTGCTTTGTGATGGCAGTGGAGGGCTCTGACACGTGAATTTGGAAGCAAATCTCGTATCCTTTAATTTTGTAATTGTCCCTATTTGATTTCACCGTGGTTTTCTGGCGTTGAGGACGCAACCCAGTAGTCCTGAGTATCAGAATTTTGGACGAAAAAGTAAGTTTTGCGAGCGACTGAAACTTTATTTTTTTGGCTGCTCAAGCTCGGTATTTTCCCAAAAGCGATCTTACACAGCGGCGGTGAGGAGAACTCGGGCAAATGTCCAAACCGTTGCCGCCATCACCATCATCCCGCCCCCCGGGGGGCGAGGAACCCCCACCAAATTGGTGTCAGTGTGAGCGAGAGTCTCGGATTGTACTGACGTCATCTCAGGCGGTGTGCGTGCGTGTGCTCATGTGTTGTGCGTACTTGCGGGATGACGAAGGGAACCCCGAGGAGGAGTAAGAGGGTGGGGGTGTGGTTGCGTTCGTGTATTGGGGTTGAGGAGATTAAGGATCGGAAGTAGAGACGGGAGATCTCAAGGAATGAATCGATTCGACCAAATCGATTCGGATCTTATTGCGTGAATCGATTCGATCGAAAAATCGGATCCTCTGAATCGATTCGAATCGCATCATGTGGATTGATTCGAATCGGAATCATAACCGAATCGAAATCGTGACCGAATCGGAATCGTAACCGAGTCGAAATCGTGACCGAATCGGAATCGTGACTGAATCGGAATCATGACCGAATCGGAATCGTAACCGAATCAGAATCGTAATTGAATCGGAAATGGAAGTGAATCGAATCGGAAAGGAAACGAATAGAATCAGAATCGTATCGCATAAATCGATTCCAAATAATCGAGTATCGTATTAAATTAATCGATTTCGTAGTGCATCGAATTGGAATCGCCCATCTCTAATCGGAAGAGATATATATATATATACACACACGAAAACGGCGCGGCCAAGTGGAAAGGAAGAGCGTGTGACGTAATTTGTTGCGGACGATTCCTTTCTCCGAATCCTCTCCCCCCCCTCCGGAGGGTGAGGGTTTGTCATTTGAGGGTGAGCGTTAATCAGTTCCGAAAAAAAAGAGGAAGTCTCTCCTCCCGCGTCACCCCCTCCTCGGCTCCGCGAAGACCTCACGGCCGACGGATGTCGCTGCTATTTTTGAAGAGTTGCGAGTCCCGCGAGGGAGGAGTTCCCAAGGTCCACCGCTCCCCCCCTTCGGTCCGAAGGGGATGAATCAGAATCGTATCTCTCTTGGAAAAGGACGAGAGACGCAAGGGAAACGGTCTGAGACAGTGGCGACGGACCTCTCTCAGCTTGCCACGGGCCGCCAAGCTTTGAAGGAGACGAGTCCTTCGGCCCACGCGTAAAATACGAGACGTGACGTGGGTGAAAAGTTCTCGGGTTTCACACCCAGTCGGGTCCTCCCTCCGTGTTCCGCTCCAACGTTTCGACGTGCTACTCGCCCATCGTCCTCAGGGATTCAGGAATCCAAGATTCTGGATTCCTGAATCCAAGACTCTTGGATTCCTGAATCCCTGAAGACGATGGGCGAGTCGCAGATCGAAACGTTGGGGCGGAACACGGAGGACCTGGCCCGGTGTGAAACCCGACAACTTTTCACCCAGAGTTTTCGCCGGGAAAACACCAGACCGTACGAGACGTGACGCTTTAATTCACACGACGACGCATAGAGTCACCCTCAGAAGTCACTGACTACTGGCATGGACGGTAATTTTGAATTAATGCAATTACTTATGAATGATTTTACGAATTAAATTTTTTAAATCGTTCACTTTTTGAATCAATAGCGCGTCGAATTTGTATCTGCAGCGTTACTAATATTATTTTAGTCGCAGTCTAATAAATATTTGGAGTTTTTAAGATGTTTTCTTGGTCGCATACATAGCTGTCGCGGACTGCGGGTTGGGCAAGTCTGGCCTGGGCTATAATCGTCGGGAAAGAGAGAGAGAAGGGGAGAGGGGCCGACTGGGGAGGGGGGAAGTGGGGGCTGAGGTGGAGGGAAGAAGGTTTGGAGGGGAGGCGGCCCCGTGAATTCTCCCTTCGCGTCCGGGATGGGGGGATGTCAGAGACGACATTCGAAGCCACGACCTTTGCGTTAGCCGCCCCTTTCCTTATTTTCAGATATTTAATGTCTACATACATGTCTATTTATCATTATGTACGCTAGTGCCGTCATAATATCCCCAGACCCTTGCTGGTTATTGAGCGGGCTGGAAATAGGTTGCAAGAAAATCTTTAGTTGTAGCTTTATGCAGGTGATACGAATATCCGTATTGTCACGGAAATTTAGAATCTTAGAATACAAGTTTAGTCTTTATCTCCTCCCCGAGGCGAGTTACTGTGACAAGGTATTTCAACATCATTTTTTCTCACCGGAAAAGACTCCTTTCGGTGAAGATTGAGTAGAGAATTCATTTCTTGAATGGGATCCGGGTGTGAGAACCGAGAAGAAGTTTAGAATATCTTATCGGCGACCGTGAATCACCTCACCTTCAAAGAAACCTCACGTGTCAACCTTATCTGAAGCCCTCCGTAGTTTTCTAACACGTTATGCCGTCCTGAGAAAACCGCCAACGGACAGGATGGTTTAGCAATCTGACTGCACCTAGATTCTTTTAACTCTTGTTTGGATTCCTTCAATCTTTATCGGACATCTATCGCTCCCACCTTAATACACTTGCCTTTCGCTCGTCCAACATCGATTCGAAACGACTTTTTTCCTGCTCCTATGCCTTCCGCTCAGCTCTCGATTCTGTTCAAGAGAATTCAATGGGGTTATCAGAGTCTCCACCCCATCAACCAGATTCATATGTGCGCCTCGAAACGTAATGATCTTCTTTCCATTCTTATGTCTATTTGAATGCTTTTCTTATTCCCCTTGTGTGTTTTTCTTGCCTTCCCTGCCGGATGAGTGAAATATAACCCGAACCCCTTTCTATGGGCGTACGTTGTGGGCAAAGGTTTGCTTGTTTCAACGCTATAAGATAAGTTGTCAGGGTCAGAGCACCTGGCCAGCTAGCCCAGAGCTTCGTGGTTTGATACCCCGACATGGAAAATATTAATTTTCCGATTGGGAAGTTTCTTCCATCTTCTTCACCATTTGTGTTCGTCCTTTATGTGTTTTTTCCACTTCCCAATTTTCTATTATATGTCTATATATATATATATATATCCCTTCCCAGCGTCGCTGTCGAAATTATTGGAAATTACTTGTGAGTGTTACTTCTTTCTGTGTTCTGTATTTTTCGTCGCCACCCCTGTGGCTGTGTTATGTATATTGTTCTAGAATGAGTTTTCTCATAAACATATATATACAGTACATATACATACATACATACACTTATTCACACACATACTGTGTATAAGTGTGTGCGTGTTTGCTGCTCGTCTGAGTTTTCCTGGATTATATATATATGCCTGTGTGTGTGTGTATATATATATATATACACACACACATACATACACACACACAAAATCAAGGGAAAACTCTGAAGAGTGCACACAACATAAAATAAAAATCAAGAAGTATCGGCGAACACAGAAAAGATAAATACACGAGTACTTGACTTTCCGACCGACATACATTCTTCTTCGAACGGAGAGAGAAGAAAGAGTCAAATAATAGGAGTCTTTCTTTTTTGTGTTCGCCTAAATGTACTTCTTGACTTTTATTTTATATTATATATATCATCTAACCGCTCGTTATCCTTAACCCCCACTCCCTTTTCTCCCGTCCAATAGTCGGCTATCTATTTTTCCCCCGATTTCTTGTGCCTACCTTGATCGCCAAGGTGGTGGTGACCACTGAAATATTTCAATAATTGAGTGTGATTCTTTCTATGTGTTATGTATGTTTTTGTGTCATGCCTATGTCAATACTTGAGATTATGCATCCGTGTGAGTACGTATAATCCCCTGGACACCATACATGATCGTAAAGGGAGATATAATATCCGCACCTGCCGTATCGCTCTTGAAAAGTGTCGAGGGTGTCTACACTTCTGTCAGGAGATTCTTCGAATTGTTTGATAAACTCTTTCTTTCCGTTTCGCACCCCGTTTTATTGATTGCTTCTCCCTCGACAGGTACCACACTTGACAGATTATCGTTTCGCCGTGATGACGATACCTTGTGTCCTTTAGAATGAGAAGTCTACTATCATACACGTCCATGTTTTTGTATAGGTAAAGGCCGGTTCACACTGAACATAAGAACATATCGTAAGAACTTAAGAAATTAAGAGTTGAGCATATGCGTGGGAACGAGACCGTTCACAATACGCTTCAACATAACTTAAGAACTTAACATACTTAACGCGAATGATGGCCCATGATCATCTTTTACGTTACGTCCTTAAGTTGCCCAATCACGACGGAGAGTGAGTTCTTATGTTATCCAATCACAAGCGTTCGTGGCGTGCACACTAGCTCCAGCAGTGGCCTGTAAGTGAAGTACCAACATAAACAAACCTGGAACAAAGCATGGAGTCCGTGTTAATTGATTTGGTGAAAAATTAAAATTTCTTTCGCAACTCAATTCCGAGCTTCACCGCAAATATTTCCGTGAGTGTCGCCTATTAGACAAAACAAGGAAAAGTAGAAACATTCTCATTGGTCAACTTAGAAAATGAGTGACGTTATCTCATTGGTTGAGCTTAGTAGACATAAGCCATTGCGAACGATAAAAGATTTAGGGTTTAAGTTATGTCGAAGTTAAGTCCTTAAGTTATGTTTTTATTTTCAAAGTGAACCGGCCTTAAGTGTAATGGTACTTGACTTTTAGATGCAAGTCGCAGAAATACGCACGTGAAACACGCACGCATTTCTTTGAACTACAAGTAAATGGGGTATCTTCGATATCTGTTTTTTAAAGGTAAAATGGACACATGGACCTTTAGATTGGTAATTGACTGCTTAACACACTGATCACCTTGGCATTTAATAATGAGCCTTATTTCCTTACCCTGAGTTAGGAAAAGCGCCATACGGCTGTAATGGTTTTCCACCTTTTTACTTAATTTGTGACATTTATTTGAATTTGTTCCTGGTCGAATACTTATTTCATGAAAGCATCTACTGCGTTTACTAATGCGTAGACTACAGAAAGTGGGAGAACTTTTGCCTTAAAAAGCCAATCAGGATTCATACTATATACTACTGTTGCAGCGAGGATAGAACTAAACTTAAATGTTCTAATTGCATAGTTTCATGCCTAATGTGGCGACATTTAAACATTATAATGACAAAACGATGGCACTCTTCCACTTGTTGAAATAATTATTTTCTCGACCGGTTTCATTGTATTCAACCAGATGATGATGTAATGCATCGAAAACTGGTCGAGAAAATAAATATTTTAACTAGTGGAAAGTGCTCTCTCTTTGTAATTATTACATGTTTTATCCTGTCATATAATTCATTTTTAATTTGCCAGACCTTTTGGATTTCCTATTTGGTTTCGCCAGGCTGTTGGGGCAGAGGGAGAGGGGAGTGACGAGTTACATCATTTATTTGTAACTTTGTCTGGTTACCTGTTCCCGTTCGATTGTATATATATATATATACACACATATGCATATATATGTTTGCTCCTCTTCTGAGTTTTCCTGAAGTATATATGTATCAGGAAAACTCAGACTAGCAGAAAACACGAACACACGCACAAATTTATACACATACGCACATAGATAGAAACACTTTAAAGACTCACTTAATAAGAAATATTTTGGGGCTTGTTTGCTCCTTCGTCGGTCTTTTAAGTGTTTCTATCTATGTGTGTATGTGTATAAGTGTTTTTTTATTATTGTGTGTGCGTGTTTTCGTATATATATATATATAGGAAAATATTATTTGGGATAGGAATTGGGAAAAACAGGATAGGAAAACATAAAAGACGGACACAAGGGAATAGTATATTTCACGGAAAAAATATGCCACGACCGGGACTCGAACCTGGGACCTCCCGATTACATGTCGGATGGTCTGGTTTTTCCCAATTCCTATCCCAAATAATATATATATATATATACATATATATATATTTTTTTTTCTTATGGGGTCCTATATTATTTTTATACCAATCTATGGACAAATAAATAATGATTATGATTTGCCTTTCAGAAATAAAATGCTACCACTGTCACAACAGTTTTCACCACTTGATTTTGAATTACATCCAAATATAACTAAATTAGCTGAAGATTATAATAGCAAGAAAATGGATATTTTGCAAAGGAGGTATGCATGGGACATGGAGAAGAGTCGACTTGCATGGGATAAAATTGCAAGTTGCTACAAAAAATGCCTGGCTTCATCAGATCTTGAAATAAGTGGTTTTAGGTAAGTTTCTCATGGCATACTCTTTATTAATGTAAAAATAAACAAAATGGATATGAAAGTACTGTATCAAAGTGTTTCAATGCTTTTCATGACAGGAATAACATTACATTGAAAGGATATCGGTATAAAGCATTAACAAAACAGTTTCAAGATAATTACAAAGAAACTCTTAGGAAGCTTGAACAACAAAAATTGAATATAAGGTAAGCAATGTCTCAGATTATAACTGCACCAAGCAGTTGCAATAAGAAGAAAGGAATGGTGAAAAACTTTAAGGAAGGCCAAGACCCACACCGGGTTGTAGCACCATAGGATGAAGAATAATAGTCTTGGAAAAGAAATCTTTTCTCAATGCATTAAGAGAGACTTTAATTGAATTAATATTTGAAATTAATTATTGTAATAATTATAAAATTCAGAGAGTTAATATTAGTACATAAATTCTTGTTTTATTACATAATGCATGTTATTATTCCCAATCTGATAGTAAACTGGTAGTTATTGATTAACACATTAATTCCTGCAAAGTGACTATTTCCGTTGAAGCACCCTATAAACAGAAAAAATACTATTAATTCCCAGCATAGATATTATTGCATTTTTGGTACATTCTTCATGTGGAAATACCTCCTGTTACCCTAGCAGTAGCTTTAGGTGCCTAATAGAATTAATATTATCTTGTCATTGGAGACTTGTCTGTTGCAAGTCCCAACTATTCACATGGTACTGTCTTTGAAGTAGTATATTTCACTCTTACCTCTAGAGGTAAGTTCAATTATTCTGCTCCCGGTAAAACAAAATATGTAGTTCCAGCTTTTTTGTTTTTATGACTATTAATTACATACTATCTGTACTAAAGGTTTCAAGATGGTGATACCACTCTTTCTGAAACAATGCAAAAACCAGCCCCAAATTTTTCTACATTCGACTCAATAATGAGAGCATTTGCCCCTGCGGGAAATATAGACTATTCTAAGATGGGAATAAGAGCTGTGAGAATAATGGAAAAATATGTGACTCACAAGCAGAAAATAGATCGAAGGAATTTAGAGGTATGTACATATTTTTTTTCATATATATTTTCTCAGCCAGCAATATGTAGAAAGGTATTGTATTTTAATAATTTTATCAACCGGTTTCACAAAAGCATAATGATACCTTGTGAGTAACTCCTGCATCTTAGCCTTAGCAGCCTATTTAGGAAAACAGTTACTTGCAAGCATACATGTTGATCCTAGAAATATGTACCCATGTGGTGATATGGTGTAAGATTTACCCAATATGGTGTCAGCTTCCTTTACCTGGTGTTTGTGAAAAATACCAGGGGTTTCTGAGAAATTTATAAAAAATATATTAACATAAATGTTTTGATGTTAATTTCTTTATTTGCTCTCCAAAAATATTATTTTAAAAAAATAACAATATTGCAATAAGATCAACCCATGGCTTTTTGTGCACATACCCTAAGGGCTGATAGATCATCTCTTGTTATGAGGTTAATCTGTTTGCAGTTTAAATTAATTTTAATGTATATAAGGCATACAAATATGTATACTAGATGAATGCTAATTACCAAATACAAATAGAAGAGAGACAAACTGTCATGACCTCTCAATGTTGGGTAAAAAGATTTTTTTAATTCTTATAACCTTTGCAAACCACAATAAAATTTGATAGACAGCCCAGGTCTAAAACTTCATCATCAGTTGATGTTTTAGGCATTGAATCATCATAATTATTAATGAATTTTATTGTGGTTTGTTAAAGTATTTATGAGAATGCAAAGTAAAATCTAAGCTTGTTTCTCTCATTTTGGAAGGAGTCCACTTTTACAATTCCTATAACCTGGGTCACAATAGTGAAAGAATTCCCAGGGGTCTTCAGTTTCTGTGAGGAATATTCCCTTTCAGGATTATGTATCTCACATCTGCAGGTAACCAGTTACCTGCTGATCATTAAAAAACTGGTAACCAGGCAACTATAAAAGGTGTAGGTCACCAGGTAACTGGTTACCTGGTAACCAAAAAAAGGCCTTGGATACCAAACCCTCATATGATATAACCTCATTGATGAATTCAAACCTCCCTTACACATGGAGTTCCTTTATAAATATTCTCAGTTTCTAACATGAGTAAAAATACCCAGATAATGCAAATCCCAGTTTACTCCCTCTCTATATTAAGTATGTTACAATATATTTCATCTAAAAACTGTAACTTTGGTCAAATTCACAATAATTTCTATACCTGCAGACTTATGATAATTCCAAGCATGATTTGCATTTTTGAAGACAGAGTAAAAAACAATTATTTAGGTTCGCCCAAGAAATTTGAGAAATTAGAGGGAGAAGGAAACTTAGACAAAGCAATTGTCAGTAAGCTTCGTTCATTCAGTCTGGGAGGGTTTTTGTTTGAAATCATTATCTTGGCTTTAACGTAAATCCATGCATGTTATTTGTTGGTTTCATGCCACAATGGTGTATGATAATTAACCTTGTTGTGATGAATGTTATATATAGTACATACAGATTTGTGGTCACCCATGAACACAAGCAAATGGTTAGGAACTATTTCAATCTTGAAATCCAGCATAACATATCTGTATTAAAGTATGTAATTCTGTTCCCTAATGCAACAAATAATTACTAATGTCAATCTGCTAATGAAATAAAATATTTCAAGTTCATTAACTTTAGTTTATATTTAAGTGGTTATATATATATATATATATATATATGATTTTCTTTATTGTTTTACTCATAAGTTTTTAGACTTTACTAATTAAGCAGATTTGATTGATATTCTATAATGTCACATAAATATTTAATTGAAGGTGAAAATAATTTTTGGTTTATGCAGTGGGACATTCTGCTAAACAGTAAACCCAGTGAAAAAGAAAATGACAAAGCAGACATGAAGGCCATTTCTGATGCAAAGGTCACAGTTGGAGATTACAGATTGAAAACAAGTGCTAATTATCGAGTTCCATCCCATCTTCGAGTTACAACCATAAAAAAATATGATCAGATTTTGAAAACTTATATGAAGGTATGTTAACACAGCTCATGCAATTTTTTCCTCTTTATTTTCCTTGATTTTGAATCATTTTCTGTTGTTTTCCTCAGGTAGATGAAACTAAGAAAAAGTTTAATGATGAAATACAACAACTTATTGAAGCAAAAGATTCATTGTGCTCCTTCTTAAGACATCTACTAATTCTTCTAGAAGACTTGACAAATGGAATTGGAGATCCTTCAGAGAGTAAGCAAACAGCTGTTTATTTCAAAGCAAGAGCTCTAAAGGTCAGTCCTTCATTGATATATGCTGGTAAAAGTGAGACCCCAAAATGGTGGAGACCCCATGGCGATACCAATATGTATTTAGTATGGGATGAGATGCCACAGCGTGTCTCCATGTCACGCTGAGGTTGCTGTTATTTAACCCTTTGAGTGCCATAACTCATTTAAAATGTTTTGTGAAAATTGCCATGCTGTTTTACTGAGGAATGCAGATTTTATAAAAACTGTCTATAAAAACATAATTTTTTATAATAATTTGATGAAAATTTTACACATTGTAGTAAACATACAATTCTTTTGTGGCAAGTATTTTGGAAGCAAAAAAGCCAAAGTAATTATTGTAATAAATTTATTTTTGTAACAATTATGTTAGAAAAAAATAATTTATTTGAAGAGAAACAAATCTGTATGTTGAGAAAGCAAGAATTATGTTTAGTATTGCATAAAATTGCAACGATTATTAGCAAAAATAGACATTTAAGGTTCTAATGACTGTTTATAATACTCTTTAAAAAATACTGAATTTACATAGCAGTGTACACTATACATATAAATAAATGTATAAAATTGAATTAATAATAATAATAATTTATTTACACCGAATTGGCAAAATACATTGCATGGTTTCATCACATAGGAAAAAGAACAGGAAATATACACAATACAATACAGCAGAAATAGTCCAGAATTTCAATCATTAAGAAATTTACCAACATCATAGTAAGCAAGAATTAAGCAATAATAAGCAAGAATCATAGTAAACAAGAATTTTAGACCAATGTAAGAAATAATTACATCATGATGTTATATAAGGTCCAAACAAGTAGAACAAAAAATAAAATATGATATATAGTCTTAAAAAGAAAGAGTTGCTAAGAGTGACACTTTTGGGCAAATTTCTGGTCGCCACTCACAGCGACGTTGGCACTCAAAGGATGTGCCCACAAAGGGGTTCTAGGTTCCTGGAGTGTAATCACTTTATAATTTAACAACCCTTGTTTAAGCATGAATGAAATCTTGATTCTATTCAGTGGTAAAATTTAAAATTTCCATCTGCTGCAGGAGTGACCCCTTACTTCAAAAAACCATTACATGACATGGCGATACTTATAACAAATACTTCTGCATGAGTTTTTCTTTCTTATTTCATTTTTATTATCTTCTTTTTAGCTGAAAAAGTCATGCATCTTCACTAGAAGTCCATACAACACATTTTGAAAAATATTTCATTATGATTCTCTAGGAAATGTTAGATGAACACTCAAAGGATTTTGGACCTACAAATATATCTTATTACAAGCATCAAAGGTTGAGTATAATGTTACCAAAAAATGTGGATTGGGTCCATGAGTTCAGGGGTGGTCTTGCATCTGCCACATACATGACAGTTCTCACTTGGAATGAACTTGAGAATACTGCTTCAGCAAATCAAGTCAACACACTGTGGGAAAGGGATTTACTGTTCCTCAGAAGAAGTAGGTAAGTTTGTTGTACTGCTTATTTTACTTTCCATTTGATATTAAGGTGTACTTGCATAGTTAGGGTTCCAATTCGTAAAGCAAAAAAAATTATGAAATTTCACACTAATCACAATTGAATAATACAATGTACCATGTTCCATATGAAAGTTTTCACTATATTTTCTTTACATGTATACTTCACTTCTTTATATTTGCACTTTTAACATAAGTCCTGTTATTAAGTTACTTTTATTAACCCCTGTTTCTTTGTAATTGCCTCTTTTTTCATTGCAATTCTTTCTCTTACATTTTTATAAACATATCCATTTTCTTTGAAAAAGAATGCCCAATTAAGTGAAAAGCTTTACAGTACCTATTTCAAGTCCTATATTCTTATTTTTGAGATTAATATTATTTTCATTTTCTTATGATTTAATTTCATTCCAGAACCCTCATATTGTCCTGTAAACATTCAAAAAGACAGAAACCGGGATGACCAACTAAAGTGTAGTATAATATGACAACAAAGTACATATCATGAATCGTAACTGCAGCAGACCAAAATATGTCTAATGCAATGCTTTATATTGAAACAGTTGAAGGGTGCATTATCCACACAGTGTACAGTGATATCTCAGCTAACGAAGATAATTCATTTCTGAAATTGGTTGAAATTTCCCCAAAGTCTCTACAGAATATCGTTTTTGATGCTGCCCACAATTTAAAGACAACTGTTCAAAAATAGTAAAAAGCACATTATAGAATGGCAAAAACTCATTTAAGGTTTAGATGAATAGCTTTGAAAATTCAGCTCCCAAAGTGGCTGCAATATGTTAGGAAGTTCATCCATTAAATAACCTAAGTGAATCCAAATTCATTAGCCAAAACTGAAAAACAGCTAAAAATGTCTTCCTTAGCCAAGAAATTCATTGGCCGAGGTATCACTGCATTATAAAATAACATACACTACATTGTAACACATGCTTGATCACTGACACCTTGATTACGTGTCTAACTTAAATAATTACCTTCCACGTACCTACTTTCCTTTCAATCTCCAATCCTTCACATGGCTCATTTACCATTCCTATGCATATACCTAACAAGCATGGACTGCGATTGATATCAATAGTATATATGTAGTATGTGTAGCATTCGGTAAACCACACTCTAATTTCATAATTCTTTTTGTACTTATCATTTTCATTGTTTTATTTGCAGTTTTTTTCAACTTTAAGGTGTTGATACCTTTCCTCTACTTTTGTTATCTCCTTATTCTGACTTGGAATTTTATCATCATTTTCCCAATTCCTGATTTTCTCCTTAAAGGCTTCAACATTAAATAATTAATGATCAGCTGTTACTTTCAATTGGTGAAAAAATTACTCACAAAACTATCTAAATGGTACATGAACACAAAATATTATATATTTTCTTTTTCCTTACACACTGAGTATTGAAAAAGGCCAAAATATGTATTTAGAGTTCAACGTTTTGAAATAACTAATATTTTTGTATCTGCAGAGGAACATATTCATTCAATTGTTTGGAAAAATATTTGGGCACCACTAATCAAAATTGCAAAAAATAAACTAACCATTGTTTTTTTATGCCAGAAAATATTAATAACATATATAATAATAAGATTTTTGCATTCCGCAGGCAAATATATAATACTGGTTTGATACTTGATACTGCAAATCAAGAAGTAAATGCATTTGATTCTAAAATTCAAGTTTTGAACAACCAGAAAAGTGATTTTGATCTGAAATTAAAATATTTGGAGCAGTTTCTGATTACACTTCTAGAGGAGCTGTTCATAATCAGGAACTTTGAGAGCATGGAAGAGAAATTGACTGAAAAAGTTCAGGATAAACTTGAAGAACGCAATGAAATGCAAGAAAAGGTATCATTGAACTTTTTTTCCTTCAAATGGTTTCATTTTATGTTGATAGCTTTATGAATGATGAATTTTTCATGAGTATCTACTCCAAAAATGAAGAAACATTTAAAGCAATTGAAAGCACTATGTTGATTTCAATATATTATATATTCAAATATATTCTGTAGCAAGTTACATTACTGTAGGTATTGATGACTAGGTATTTGATGGGCACTTGCTCTTTACCTAGAATTTAGAATTATGTATTCATTTTCAAGAATTATGTAACTATCCATCCAGAAATATGTATCATATGTATCCATTTTATGTTTTATATACAGTAGAAGTCCGCTATAACGAGAGCTGATAAATGAGGAAAAATCTCTCGTTATAACGCTCACTCGTTACAGCCGATGGTCATTTAAAGTCACCTCTTTCGGCATTTATAGTGGCACCAAAAGTGGGCAAAAATGAGCCATGAAGTAGTTGTATCAATCCATCCACAAAAACATTGAAAATAGATCGTTTCATTAAAAAAATTTAA